>JAVQJD010002707.1:0-11156 GCA_036023655.1 Nannoperca australis
ACACACACACACACACACACACACACACACACAGTCTTGATTATATTCATTCACTGGTTCAAAAAAAAAACTCAATACAAACTGGATAGCTCAACACACGCCCATTCATGCCACAATAATATTGTGGGTTAAAGAAACATGTATTTCTGTTATGAAATGAAAGAGGAATTTGCTTTACAAGATATAAAGGCTTGACGTCAGTAGCCAATGTGGGTCTTGAAGGTTTCTAAATGACCCCAAATCAGATTGTCTCGAGAGAAAGAAACACTGTGGTCGTGCTACACACAGATTAAACCTTATCAAGAGACAAAAGGAACTGTGCAAAGCTACGGATGACAAAGCATTTCATTTCAGACAAGCATGAAGACCATACCGCTGTACTGCTGCGCGAAAGGTTGAAACCAAAACAGTGGCTACAATGGAAAATATAAGAGAATGAGTTTCCTGTTTTCGGTCCTCCTGGCAGATAAGCTGGCTGAGTAATTCTCCATACAGATGCTCAAAAACAGCTGGCAATAATTAAAAGCCTGAGTCAGCCTGTTTTGAAGACTGATTTAATGATTTTGTCGAGGGCATACGATGTTCATTTAGACATTCACCCCCGCTTTTACCAAGAAAATGTCCATATAAATTGACTGGAATGACCAATGAGGTTGTGACACTTTCTGGTTAAACACGCCAAATGAATGAGCAAGCGGATGGTGCTGGTGAGAGATTAAGATTTTTTTTTTTTGTTGGCAATTAAACCAACCTTTGACACATGAGAGGTCTTCGTCTTCTTGGGGTCTGAGAAGGCGGAGAGGGGGATGGTGGGGAGCATCGGGTAGTCTGGACTGGGTCTCGACACAGCTTCAGCGCCCTCTGGAACCACCAATACCTGCAATTAAAGAGACATTAATAGTGCACAAGGGCCTTTATTTACTTCAACTAAAGACAGAACCAGGCCTTGGTAGAGTTGCACTTCTGGTTCTGTAAGTCAAAGTCAAAGTAAACAAGACAATTTTACTTGACATTAGTACAATATATGAACGACATATACGTATGATAGTATGATGGTTAACGAGAGTGGACAACATGGCCTAGAATTATTTACTATCATATTACATTTTTTCTTTACCAGCAGTATATAACTTTAAATATATAATTTCTAAAAATATACTTAATTAAATGAATACAATTTTTTCATAAAATTATGAATGACTAAGTTAATTTGAGTTTTTGCAACAAATAACCCCCTGACAATTGCTCACAATGAGACAATGAGCTTGCCAGCGACGGCAGCTAGCAGGAGGTGCAGGTCTGATGATGCAGATTGAAACCAAACCAAAAACAATTTAACTGCCTCCTATACACACAAACCAGTGTGGCAACAATCTCACTTTTAGTTTATAGTTTTAGGTGTACAACAACTCCCCACAGCCCACATTTAAATACAAAAAGGTTTCATAACTAACAACAGAAATATTTAAGACTGTAAATTAAATGTAAGACTTTTGTAAGGCCTGCAGATACCGTGCATTCAGGATATTGCCTAAAGTAATGGAACTGAAATTAAAATGTAAATACAAAATGCGGGGGAAAACAGTGTCTCCTCCCACTTCCCAACTCCTTTTGAACATTCCTGGCAAAATACATCATGTGGTAGTTGCTATTTTAGTAGTATTGTTGACTTAAGGATCTGCTATTGACTATAGTCACTCATTTAGCCATCAGTCAAGTCAACCTTGCAACCAGCCAGTGTGTCAGGCAACCTCACCCCTCCAGCTTTGATCAGCTTTCTCCTGAATTCTTTGGTGGGGTTGTTGAAGGTGAGCTTCTCACAACGCAGGTGGTTGACTGGTGGGTTGCCCTCCAAGTTAAGGAATAGGTCGTAGTTGAAGAACACCTTTTTTGGCTCCTCCTGGGGGACGACAACAGGATAAAGACGGTTTTAACCCACCTGTAACAGCATGTGTGACGCAAAGTAATTTGAGTTTGTCTCTCTGCATTACTACTGTCACCTATCAGTACCTACATATTTCTCAACAAAAGATAATGGCCGAATGAATGAACGGTCACCCTGGAAGTCAATAAAACAGACAGATATAGCTGGAGCCGGCACACTGATAAGAAAAAAACAACATTCCTGAGAGAAGCTGTAGAGAAGTAGACAAGTAAGGCTGAGGAAAAGGCATTAAAACACTCTTGAGAGATTTTTTAAACAAAAACGTCTTCTTGTAAATGCAGATGGATTCATGGTTGCTGGTATTTACACTACTCTTGCTTGCTTTTAAGTATTTTCTTCTTTTTGACAGATGTGTCCATTGTGTACAAGTTAATGACACATAAGAGAAAAAAGTAACATTTTGGGTGCAGTCCAGAGGGTTCATTTAATAAAGAACTGCAGGAGATGATGGCACACTAATGTGCACGTACCTCTTAAGCATCGTCTCTGATCTTGTAATGAGAGTAAAGTGTTTTTTTTTCTTTCTTTCATCATTCATTTAAAGGGCTGATGGAGACTTAAAGGTGCCAAAATAAGTGTGTGCTCACTTAAAGACAGAAAGACATCCGTATAAAAATTATACGGTATGTAAAAATTCAAGTACTTTTCAAGCATTTTCAAGCACTTAAACCAAGAATTTCCAAACTCTCGAACCCTTAATCATCACATCTAAACCGTTATTATAAACAAATACGACGACAGGACTGTTTAATTTCAAATACTGAAAGAGTTTTGGTGTGTAGATGAAACACCAGATTATGTTGAAAATCAAGCGTTTTTCAAAGTGTATATTCAAAAGCAAGCATGGTCCTAACCTCGAAAACATAACGGTTAAAATTAAGCATTGTTCAAAAACGTTCAGGACTATCTGACCCTTTGGAGAGTGTGTTAGTAAGGCTGTCCAAAGTGAAGCCACTTACAAACAAAATTAGTCAAACAAGAGTTTAAAACAACCACTGCGCTGCACTTAAACAATATACATGCACTTAAGTAATTTGATTATTCTTGGCTTCGGGCAGTAACCTGATTTCTGAATCGTCATGTAAGAAGAATTTAACCTGGTCTACACGGGCACATTTCTGCTGGAAAACCCACATTTCCTCCTACTAACCCAGATTTGTGTGTGCACGTAAAGGCACAATCCTTCAACCAGTGCAGCTCACAAATACTAGAGCACTTCCACTATAATTGTAAAGATCCCATAGTATAAACACTCACGTGTTGTAAGTGTAATTGTCACACTACTATCTGTAACTTCCTAAAAACCTATACTTTCTAATATGACTTTTCCACAGCCGTAATTTAGTTTCCATAAACACAGTATTCACATGAAGAGCCCACAGTTTTCCATCCGTGTCCAGTCGACCTCACCTTGTTCTTGAAGTAAACCTCAATAGGCATGAGGAAGCCTGCGTAGCCCGACTCCTCTACCTTGTACGGAGGCTCCTTGCATACTGCAGACAGACAAAGACCCACATTACTCTTATTAGTTGAATGACATATTAAATATCTTTTAACTGTATTAATCCAAGAGGCACATTGTCCTTAAAGATATGGATATGTAATACCATGAATTCAATGTGCGGGACATCAAATTGATGATTTAACTAGTCATTTTCCACATACTAAAAAACAAATGATTGAGACCAGCAAAATTTGTCATAACAGATTTAGATTTTTAAATCATCAATGACGTCCAACTTCATGGCATGTTAAGGTTTTTACCAGATGGACAGTGAAGGCACTATTTTATAAAAGTGCCAGAAATGCAAAGAGAAAAGTGACATTATGGATTATTTCACTGCACCATTACATCTACAGGTGCACTGTTCACGGAGGCAAGGCTCACTGTGACCGCCGTGAATGATCTTTTACATGCAACTTAATTAAAAAATAAAGAACATGATTGCACCTGCTAGAATATTATACATTTCTGGTGAGACATGAGCACCACGAAGACATGTGAAAGATGTATAAATAATATAAATAACCATGTTTTGATTTAACACTCTCTTCTAGTTGTCGCTTTAACATATGTGAAATTAGCTTCTATCCTTACGCGTTTTATCACTCAAGTCTTTAATGTGGCATCTTAACCACTAAATTACCCGTGTATGACATTTGCTATAAATATAAACTTGCCTTGCGTTGCAGAGTGTGTTTTTTGTGTTCAAATATTGTTATCTCTCCGTCATACCTCTCTTGGGTTTGGGGAAGCTCTCATGCAGGCGGAAGACAACCTTATCTACAAAGTGCTGGATGTCGCCGGTCTCTGGCCCTCGGACAAACACCATCCAGTCGTGGGTGAAGCCTTCTGATGTAACCTTCTTCCTCAGCTGGGCTCTGTGGCCCAACTCCAGCTTCACCTGCACAGTGCACTGAAAGAGAGACACACAGAAACAAGAGTCAAAGGCTGTGTATTATTACTACACTAGGCCTGTAGACGACGACGTGGGAGGAGACGCACGCCAAAAATAGGTGAAATGTGAACTGAGAGAGCAGAGAAGCAACAGATTCATTCAGATCAAGAATGTGACGATCACTCGTCTGCTGTTATCTGCACTTTTTACATATTGGTGAGCAGAGCACGGTCAAATAAAAGCCTTGAGACGTTCCTTCTTCTGCTGTTGAGTCTTTTAGATTTTAACTGATTCCTTGTTTGAAAGAAAGATTTACATATTTATGGTCATAAAAACTGCATGAGACACCACATATTATGGTTTATTCTACGCGTTTGTAATTGCAAATTAAAAAACATTTTGGGAAAAAAAATTCAAGTGGGTTTATTCTACATGTTTCCTTGTCTATAATGAACAAATAGGGCAGTTGACTTGTAAGTATTGTCAATCTTAAACTGTAGCCCAAAACCACAAATTTGGCTCAATTCATTTGCACAACGTGCGACACTCTCTATCCTTAGATCCTCAGTTTGGATAAGGAAAAAAACAAAACAAATATATATATATCATCATCATCATCATCAAAATGATGTTTGGTCGATAAGATTTCAAGGCCCTAGGTGATATCTTCAGATCACTGATTTTGTCCAGCCATTGGTCCAAAACCCAAAGATATTCAGAATCACATGAGATAAACAGAAGCAGCATGTCTTCACAATTTAGAAGTTGAAACTAGTAAAATGATTAATCATTTAAGTCAAAATAGTTGCAGAGTACTTGCTTGATCGATTCATTGTTTCAGCTCTCTTAAAAACTATCTAGATAAAATGTTCTTGCACCGGAAATGCTGTCTATGTTCATGTAACTTACATCGGATATTGCATATATGTTCTCTAAGAAGGATCAAAAATAAATGTGTCAGACAAAAAAAGAACATACTTATTGATATATATAAAATAGGATCACCCTACATTACATCCTTGCCTGTGACATAACACTAATATAATAATTGTCTTACTGTTACAGGTATGCTCATGTAGAGCTGAAACAATGAATAAGTCAATTAATCTATAGATAATAAAAATAATAAAGCCCTACTGCTGACAGACATGAAACATGCAAAACAGAAGATATGCTTACTAAATATAATGCATTGTTACAGATTAAACTGCCCAACAATACATAAAATAGAACTGAAACAGTCAATTAGTCAAAAAGAAAAATTATCTTCACCTATTTTGATAATTGATTATTCATTTGTCTTTTTTTAAGTTAAACATTTAAGAAAAATGGTTCCAGTTTCTTAAATGTGAAAATTTTGCGTTTTTCTCATCACAACTGAACAGAAATCGTTTTTTGGGACAAAACAAGACATCACTTTGATCTCGAGGAAACTGATGGACCCTGACTTTTATCTGCACAACGATTACTCCACTGAATAATCTTTAATTAATCAATAATGAAAATGAGCGTTAGTTACAGCCCTATGCTACAGACTTCAAATCTTGGTCCCCCTGCAAATAAACGCAAGCAAAGCTAGTAGTAATCCAAGGGGGCATTATTCATTCATTTATCACTGGTTTCTTATTCCACCTTGAACAAGACGTCTGAATCTCTATGATGAGTATAAAGTCCATACACAAGAGGAGAGGCTGAACACTTGGCCAGGACAAATACAAAGCTGGACTGGTGTCGGGACGCTCCCGGTGGAATGGGAGTGATTAGTCGCCCGGAGCCGACCGATCTCAAAAGGTTTGTCCAGAAGAGGGGCACATTGTTGGGCTACCTCGCTCTGCCAAGAACAATGACAGCACCGGGACAAGCAAATGACACTGTGCTGGTGCGACGGTGGTGATTGGCATAGCAAGTGAAGAGGCTATAGCGATGGAGTGCAGAAGGGAATGAGGGGCGGTTGGGAGGGGGACGAGAGGGGACAGAAAGGCACTTTATGTCCAGGAGAGGACTGAAGAATGTGGGGATTTGGCCCCGGCAGAGAGCAGCTCGTGAGCTGGGACTGAGTGGGGGGATTAGAGGGGACAGGATTGAGATGAGCTGGTCTGGCACTCTCTGGCTCACACACACACACACACACAGACACACACACACACCTCCCATGCCTGGAACTCTGCCCGGCCATTCTGTGGCAGTAATGCCCTTAAACTCCAGACTCCACCACACCCACAGCGAGCAGCCGTGGAGTCCCTCCAATCATCAACACCCCCCCACCCCCACCCCCCGGCGACTCTGCCAAATCAGGAATGTGATAAGGACATAACATTAAAAAAAAAAAATCAGGAAGATGATGAGCCAAAGAGGAAGACGAGGGTGACTCTATGAGAAATCATGGGGAACAATCAACTCAACGTGAGGAAAAAACAAAACATGCAATTTCTGCCGATAATCAGAAGATTAAAAGCCCAGGAGGTAATATGAGGCTGAGACCATCAGTTGATTAGCCAATCGGCAGAACTATTTGATGATTGAGTGATTGTTTATGGCATTTTTCAAGGAAAATATGAAAACATTTACCAGTTCCAGCCTCTCAGCTGTGAGGATATGCTGCTTTTTTATTTATTTATGTGACTGGAAACTTGGGGTTTTGGACTGCTGGTCGGGCAAATCGAGAAATATGGAGCCCCAAAAATTTGACTTAGATTATCATAACTAAGCTTTTTTCACTACTTTTTGACACGTAGAGCAGTCGTTTAATTAATTAATTGAGAAAATAAATGGCAGATTAATCCATCTGGTAGGTCACCATGGTAAACGAATGGTCACAGCGCGTTGCCACATGACCACAACAATCATCTGGTTCCATTCCAGCTAGTTACCTTTGTCACGTCATACCCCTCTCTCTCCCAGTTTCCTGTCTACCTCTTCACCTGTCACTGGCAAAAAAACATCAAAAACGTCATCTTTAAAAAGAAAATTAAGTTTACAATTTCTCAGCGCTTCTTTAAGTCATTTGTTTTGTCTGACCAACAGTCCAAAACCCAAATATATTAAATGTACAGAGATATAAAACAGACAAAATGCATCTTCAAATGCTGACTACTATGATTTCTACCAACCAGAAAATTAAAAGCCCAGGAGGCGATATTAGGCTGGAAAAATAAGACATAAAATGAAACCCTCATTGATGGAGATGGACATTAATTGAACTGCGTCAAACAGCCTGGGAATATGAAACAACAGGGACATCAGCAATGTTTCTCAATCATTCAGTTCTACAAGTATCAGATGGACAAAATGACTTGTGGCAACACATTTATTCAGCTATCCAACACACGGGGATACAAAACCAGACAACACAAAGCCACTAACATTGAGACTGTGCTCTCTCTCTCTCTCTCTCTCTCTCTCCCTTCAAACACAGGGCTCCAATTGAGGGGAAATACAAATTTTGGCAGACATGCTGGCTCCCACGAAAACAATGAAATCCCAGCTGACATGTAAATAACACCCCTCATGACCATGTTAATCTCTTCCAGCTAATGAACGATTAAAATGAAAAGTCAGACAGTTTCACTAGGAGGGAGAGACACGCACACACAAACAGTCATGACAGCTGCTGTGTTTTGATGAACCTGCAGGTTCCATCTTTAATCCTCCATCACACTCAACCTTACCACTAAAAGACGGCACGGAGGGAGATGAAACGGTTACTTGTATTGGAAAATGGTCAATCCCAGGGAGCCACGGGGAGAGTCAGAAATAGCCCTAACTGCAGCACCCAAGGAAAACAAGTGAGTATTGGAAATAGGGTGTGTGTGAATGAGTGTGTGGGCATTACAAAAAGCTGTGCGGCCACTTGTCCTGTCATCCCAACTGCAGCGCTCATACGTGCAGATCTCATGACTAGAAAATAGCAACGATCTCAGTGTGTGCACACACAGTCGTGACCCTACTTCTCCATCCAGGCGTGAATCAGGCTGTGATCAAACTGTGTCATGATGCTGTAATGTGAAGTAAATACATTTTAATACAACATTTCCAGACTGAACTGGACTCTCCTCTATGTTAATTTAGATCAGTCAGGGTTGACAAAATATCAGAAACAGCTCCTAGTACAAAGCAATTAAATAACACAAACTGCAGCCTCCAAAAAGACCATGAAGTCGAATCAACTCCTCTCTAGAACAGTTTTAACAAGAACTTAACATTATTTCCTTCATGAAGGCAGGTTTCATTGCAAGGCTGCTGTGTTGGACTGCAATAAACTGGAAACTGTGCATATATTTGTGTAATAAGAATGAAAAAACGAATGCAAATCTTTCACATGTAACATGGTTAACATTCATCACAGAAGTACAAGTACACTATTCTTTTAGGTTGTAGCAGAAGACTTCCCCTGGATGAACACTCACAGATCTAGGTAAAACTTCAAAGGGACCAACGCTGAATGGGGGCTAGTTCCAAGGAAGTGGCTGAGCCACTTTCCATGGGTGTGTGTGGCCTAGCCATCTGAAATGTAGTCCTGAATAACCTCAGGCATTTAGAGAGTAACCCACTTTGAAGCAATATCTCCCTTACAGCTAGCAGATATGTAATTTTGTTTACCCACTTCTCTGTTTTCTGCTAAATAAATGATGTAGCTTTTTATGGATGGCATAAATCTTAACTGTGCAAATGTATACATGCCAAGGAATAAAATGTTAAGATATAATCTTGCAAGACCAAAGGGTTTACACAGCAGTCTTTTAAAATTATGTTTTGTATTGTGGGTTCTTTGCTTTATGATGATCAGCCAATACATGGGTGGTCAACATAACTGGATTCAAGTTCAACGTGTGCCACAGAGCTTTTCCACCATGCTACATGCATTTTAGTCCACAATCATGAATGTGGGGAGAACTGAACGGTAACCAACTGTTGGCAAATAATGCAAAGATATTACAGAAGTTGTATGGTCGCTGCTGGTTTTATTAGCCTTGCATGTGAGGTTTCAGGCCGCTGGCAGTGGAGACACCACCCCGCCTCCCCAGCCCAACCTGGAGTAGACAAATCTTTTCCCCGGCGCCTTGTAGCGGCTCCTTAGCCTTTAGCCAACGGCCGACACTCTCCTGATGGGTAGACTAGCTAAGCTTAGCTACACAAACCTCGACTCAAATTGGTCCTCATGATGTTAAACAATGTGCATGTGCGTTTTAAACACGGCAGAGCGGAATAAACACCAGGTGTAAATCTCTTTGTGTGCCTGGTTGTGGCTACAGCTATGCAGCGGTGCTGAATGGTGTGGTAGACTGAAGCTAGCTAGCGGTAAATACCGATGTATGAGTGCCCAGCTAGCATAGCTCCAGAGCCAAACAACTACGAGTTCATTAGCAGCAGGAGCATTTTTTTTTCTTCTGGCTAGCAGAACAGAGGATTCATTCCTGCCCTGCCAGCGCGCAGCCTGCTGGCATTTTCTCCGTGAAAAGTTCAGATTCCACAAGGAGACACAAAAGCCACTGTACCTGGTTCTCCATGTTTCTCTGGCCTCAGTGATTGTTGTATTTATTTACAGCGGCGTTTGTGGAGCGTCTCCCCAGCCTCTGCTCCTCATTGTGTGTCAATCCAGCCCAGAAGCGGAAGGCAGACGGCTCCCCTCCCCTTCCAGACGGCTGCTGGCAGGCAACCAAAACAGAAAGCTCTCTCAGCCAATCAGAAAGCTGAAAATTTAAGCACTCTTAAAAGGGACCAATCAAAACACTCTAGAGGCGGGACAGCCGCCGAGCTGCAAATACAATTAAAGCATTTTCTGGTGGTTTTCTCGAGTGACAGCGAGCTTGTCCCAATGGCTACAGCTCTGTTTCAATTGTAAAATGCACATGATGCTAATTGATTAATCGGAGTTCGATTGCATGGGTTTGGAGTGCGATTAGTCTGGTAAGTGCAATATCAATATCAGTAACATTAACAATGAGGCTTATATCTTACTCATACAACTTAAAATGTTTCATAACCCCCCTACATTTACAAAAAATATTGAATGTGTGCTTTCTCATTGATCTCCGACCAGTGCGTTATAACATTTACTCAGGTACTGCACTTTAAGAGGTACTGAGGTAGTTTATTGAGTATTTCCATTTTGTGCTATATATATATTTTGTGAAATATAGTGCTTTTTTAAAATTACTTAATACATATGTATACAAACATATTATTAGAAATATGAGAAATTAACTACACATTACATAAAGCGGTGAAAACATTAAAGTAGCCTACTGCTTACATGTTAATGCATCAGAAATAATGATATAAATAATATTATATTGACGTTCACTTGAACATTAGTGTAAATACTGTAGCACAAACATGCATTTTGTAACAAAGCATGTGATTCAAAAAAAAGTTAATGATTGCACCATGCATGTTCTGCATCATTGAGATAAAGCTTTTCTAGATTTGGGTATATCTGAATGAATGTATTATAAACTCTGATGCTACAGGTTGTTACACTGATCTTACTGGGCCTCTGTCTCAAATGTCCATTCAAAATGTTTCATCTGAAAAGAAAGAAGCAAGTCTTCTGACTGAAGACTTCTCTTTTATAGAGTCAGGGAGTGAAGCCTGTGAGCTGCTCAGACTTTGATGTGAGATTATCGGGCCTCAGCTATGGGACAGAAAGTCGCCTCTCTCACTGGCTTGGTGCCTCCTCTCCTCCTCCTGCTGCTCAAACTGATCCAGTCTGCCTCTCAGTCAAATCTGAGTAAAAGGAGCCCCACCTGGCTGTCAGACAGGAGGGTGTCCCACTTGTATTGAGACATCAACCTTTAAATCCTCCTTTTCAA
>JAVQJD010002714.1:0-20705 GCA_036023655.1 Nannoperca australis
TAGCAAACAACAGAAACAAGCCTAAAAGCTGCTGTGTGGTGGGATGGTGCACCAACAGGGTAAAGAACCAGAACTAACTTGTATAAGCTGCTGAACCCAAAAACAAAAAGTCTTTAAGAAGACAGAAGTGAACATGAATCAGCAGGAAGAAAACTGGGATCCTGACACTCAATATGTCTGCGTGTGCAGAAAGCATTTTGTCACTGGTAGCTTAATTCAAATATCCAAATGTCAGTTTTAGACAAACTATTACTGCAAGTTAAGCTAAAGCATTTTGACATTATGCAACTTGTGTATTGGATGTGACTAAATCACAAAGCTATGCAGTATTATGTTTGCAAGCCTTAGCAAACTACAGCAACAGCTTGAGACTGAGATAGACGACAACACTGAGTTTGTCCTCTCTGGTAGACATCGGGTGCTAAAATAATCCTTTGACATGTTGAAATCTAATGTTTTTAGCTAGCTACAGACATTATGTTAGTGTTTCAGCCATTGGTTGCAAATTGTGGCGCTGGTTGTTTTCCCCTCCTGTGGGCGTAGTTTTTTGCATGACACATTTAAAGCAAAGGGTTAATTAAATTGCTGATTGCTGTAGCACAATATTCATCTAATATAGCCAGCACATGAGTGATTTTTCTCTTTAGTTTTAGTTTTCAGGAACAGTCCTAGAAATAATCTCCTGTTTCCTGAGAGGCAGGAATGAAGGGCAAGATAAAAAGCAAAGGGATGACACGCAATGCAGGTCATTAAATGGGATTTGGACCCACAGTGTTGTGAGTACATGGTTTACCTCTTAGCCCAGTGAGCCGTGAGGACACCCCAAATGGTTTTTTATCTCTGGCCCCATTGAGAGCGAGTATTGAGCTGACAATCCCTGTCCTCTCTGGAGGTGGCCTTTTACCTCAGCTCATTGTAGTCTGTGACTGGGAGCCGGCACTATCTAGCATCTATTGATTCCCCACTTCATCTGGACCAAAGCAACACAGGAGAGGGGAGAGAGACACTGAGGGACAGAGAGAGAGAGAGAGAAGATGTGTGTAAGTGCAGCAGAGGAGAAAAGGCCTTTACACACCGACAGCAATGCAAAGAAATGGTACAAAATTGTGAATAATTACGAGCCGATTTTAACTGTTCACATCAAGAACGATGCGATTTTACGAATAAATTCTAAAGAAAATTTGCGCCACTAGAGAAAAGTAACTCCTGCTACTTAATACGAAAAAGAAACAAAATGTCTGGGTACACCCAATATTTAAAAAGATCGGAGAACTTGATGAGTTTCAGTGCTTGGTTCAGGAGCTCAAACTGCACCACAGCTGCTTCAGAAGCTACTTTAGGAGATATTTGTCCGTTGGACAATTTGAAGCACTGCTGCAACAGCTAGCACCAAGCCTGAAGTTTTTTGTCTTTTTATTGTATAAAACAGTTAATTGAAACAAATGATCAAACGATTTGCCATGTTAAATGTTGTTGTGAACAACATGTACTTTGATTGGTCAGATGTGTATATGTCAGAAGCAAAACCTTCAAAAAATTGACCTTGGTTCGAAAAAATTTAAGCCACAGTATCGCTCTGCCAAAGAAATGCCTCCAATGTGTGAAGCTCCAAAAAGTAAAAAAAATAGGATCCTGCTTTAAGTGTTAAAAGGGATTAAACGTGCTTCATGAGGACTGACATTTCTGCTATGAGATGAAAAAAGGACAAAACATAGGAGATGAAGAACAAGGAAGTGAGAAAGGAAAGGAGAGGAAAGGAAAAAGAAGACAAAAGAGCACAAAGGGACTAAATTAAGGATGTAGTGGAAGGAAAGCAGGGAAGGAAAAGAAGAATATTTGGATGAAAGCGAGGGCAAAAGTGAAACCATACAAATGCAAAGAAAGAAGGGATAGGAAAAAGAAGGAAGGTAACTCCTATCTGCTCTCCACTCTTCCGTATGATCTAGTTCTCTCCGCCGCCTCACCATCTGCTGTCTGTAATTACCTGTCTAGTTACGTGTGTACGTGTATGTGACTCCTCATTATTTAAAACATATAGGGATATAAAAGTCCAATCAAAAGCTTATTATGTTTGTTTGTTTCTTACTTTTGATCTATATTTAATTATTAGGGTATACGCTGTTGTTGGTCTAGTTTATAAAGTCTAGCCAAGCAGATGTATTTATAGAGCACAATAAGTGAATGAATAAGTACAAAATACATGAATCAGTAACAGTGACAGCTATGAAAACTTAAAAGCAATTGTACAAAGATATAAGGTGCAGCCTCTAATATTTTACTTTCACAACAATTCATATTTAGTGGCTTACACGTTGTATAAAAATGCCAACCAATTATCTGGACAGAGTCAAAGACACACATGCAACACTACAGCTTACTATACTTTTATAATTGCATTTTATGTTTATCTGGTTCTCGTATACATTTGCCTGACAAAGTCACACAGCTAAAATAGGCAACAAGTTCTCCAACGCATGCCACAGAATAGGCCATTTGTCAGTGACAACATATATACTGGACTTTTGTCGTCATGGTAACACATGGTTAATGTTGTGAAACGGTTGCAGTTTGGTTAGGTTTAGGTACCAAAACTACTTGGTTAGGTTTATGAAAAGGTCATGGTTTGGGTTAAAATAACTACGTCAACCTTTTTGTTTCACACGGGACACAAACAGCGGCCTCCTGGGTGAACACACTTCCACCCACCCTGACCTACTCCAAATTCAGACGGCGCTGTTTATAGGTTGTGGCCTAAAATATATATAAAAATGGGTCATAATAAGCTGCTAATTTATGAGGAGCGCAGTCTCAAAATAGGATTTAGGGACACTGTGGATTGAGTTCGACTGGCCATAGTGTACATGTCAGTACTACAGCAGCTGGTAAATAAATCTGACAGAAGCTACAGAAAGTCGGTGGATATGCTTCCTGCCAGTCGGGTGACATATTGTTTTGTGACGTGAACAAAAACCAGTGAGAGCCACTAAGTGGATCAAGTGACAGCGATGAAAAAGATGGAAGATAGTGAAAGAGGAGAGTGTGATGGAGGGATGATCTGGGTTGAATAAAGAGGGGGAAAAAGGGAGAGATAGAAATCTGGACAGAGAAACAAGCAGTAGAAATCAAGAAAATGGAAGATAGAGGGAAAGAGAAATAGAGTGAGGTAGAGAGGACAGATGGAGGGATTGAGAGAGGGAGATAGTAGGGAAGGGAAGTCAGGGAGAAAGAGAGATGAGACGATCCATCTTGGCACATTAGGGGGGGATCAAGCCTACACTCCATCACGGCTGTCAGAGAGATGCACACCTCCTCTCTCCTCTCCTCCATCCACGCATCCATCCATCCCTTGTTTGCTCCGCCAGCCGGCATTTCACTGAAGAATCGCAACGCTAAAAAGTCCTGTCAGGCCTATTTCCTTGTTATTGTCCAGCCCTCTCTTTTCCTTCGTCCTCCTCTCCCCTCCTCTCCCTCCTCTGACTCTGATACCTTCCCTCCGCTCCTCTAGATTAAACGCACCCTTGTTGCGCTGCAGGGTGTGTGTGTGTGTGTGAGGTCCAAAGCAGGACATGTGGGAAGCGCATAGGTGTGTGTGTGTGTGTGTGTGTGTGTGTGTGTTGCCCCAACATTAATCATCTTTAAGGCGCTGACAAGCCTGGTGTGCGACATCACATCACATCAACGCCCCCCTTCTCCCTCCACACACCCTTCTCCCCCCTTTCTCCTCTTCTTCTTCTCCTCCCCTGGATTTATCTGTCCGTTTTGCCTCTCCCCATCACTCACTTTCCTCAGGGAGCATTTGACAGAGGGAGAGAGAGAGAAAGAGGGAAATGGAGAGGGAGAAAAACGAAAGAAGCACAAGAGAATGGCAAAAAAAGGGTGACAGTGATGGCAAACAAGTTGGAAAACCCCATGGATTTGAGGAAGAAGGAGAGAACAGAAAATAAATGAAAAGATCAGAAAAGACAAGAAAAAAGTACAACTTTGCTAAATCTTCAGAGTATTGCAAAATGTTGAATGTTTTATGTTTCACATAACTGACATAAGTCACATAACTTAAATAAAAATAAGGAAATCAGTCAGTTTGAGTTATCGTGAGGTATTGTGCTATTCACTAGCAAGGAACACACCCTCCATATGATACGTTTAAAAGATTTATTGAACACAGGTAGATTTAGAATGTTTGAATATGCTGATGGTTTGGGGAAGTCTCGGGTACGACGAACCCCCTTCAGGACCCTACCGAGAGAAGAGAGAAAAAGGGGGAGAAAGAACAGGAGAAATGAGCGAAAAGGGACGGGCGGGTGGGGCGCAGTGATCGAGCGCGGCAGTAGTCGAGAGCGGACGAGGGATGATTACGTAGGGTATTTATACGGAAATGGCGAAGTGACGTGGATGACGTAATGGGGGGGTGTTCCTGCTCCCAAAATTCCGCTAAATAGCAACAACATAAGAAAAATGAAATGCAGACCATAATGGATTATTCTGGTTTATCCTAACGTTGCTCTTATTTTGGTAGGTTTGACCATCATTCCCATTATTGTGCACCCATAATAATGCTGCTTTTCTCACAAACAAGACATTGGCATTGCAAAAAAATAGCTGAAACACAAGCAGTTTTTTTGGTTAGCCATACAATACAGTTTTAAGTTATATGTGTTGACCTTTATCTTGTTGTGTGCTAACCTCTAGCATTTGTATTCTGTTGCTGTTCAGACACATTATACAATTTAAAACACCTAAAACCAAGTAGACAGATGATTTATTAGCAGCTAACATAAACTCACTTTGTTAATATACCACATCAAACAACTCTATAACTCTGTTTAATTTGCTCCCATTAAAAAGCATCTGCTCTGGCAACATGGCTTCATCCCTCATTTCCCCTTCAATTAGTCACGCCTTGTCTGTCACATCCCATGCTTCCATGCTCTCTAACAATTGCCCTTTTTACGGTCCTTCTCTCAGTTTGAACAAAAAGGGTCATGCGATGAGGATCCATCCATTAGGAAGGAGCAGCAGGTATGTTGCTGTTGGTGATGCAATGTTAATATTTACTCAGAAGAACTGGCCCCATTGGGTGTGTTTCCTGTTTAGTTACATAACCTGAAGAGCAGTTATGGACAATAAAGGTTTTGACAAGAATTGTCTCAGAATTAATGTTCTCTGAGGCCTTTAAACTGTGCACTCTCTCTCCAGAAACTCATTTTACTCACTCAACTTTAGTAGTAACGCTACTAGTTTCTTTTATTTGTATTATAATACCCCAGAAAATGCGAGCCAGTCCCTGCTTATATGATACATTCATAATCATACAGCAACTCTCTAGAGATGACAGCACTTAATATGTACAGTAACTAAGTTAAATACCGTAGTCTCCACCCAGTCACATCATAATGCATCCGGAGCTGCTGCCATAATGGCACAGCACTGATAACCCTAGCCCAGCACTTCAGTCCTAATGGGGCCTGTTTGGTAACTGGAGGCAAATTCTGGAGAAAGTTCAGCTATCTTGCATCCTTAGATTCTATCATTAACTGGGTTTTATCATGCCAGCAATCTTAATCTCTGCAATTTCGCCTGTGACGATCTCATCTTTGCCGGTTGTCAGTTATTTTAAAGGGGAGTCTTGTGTTCCCTTTCCCTCCTATTGCTGCTGACAGGGCCAGAGACTTGCAGTCAGAGCTCCCCCCGCTGCAGTCTGGTTGTTTACAATCCGCCATTGATTTTTCTTTTTGAAAAAGGACAGGTTAATCTTTTTGTTGGTCTCACACTGACAGCTTATGATTTCCTCTGGGCATGTTGTCTTGTTTTGAATAGGACTTGCTTACCTTGCTCCTTCTGATGCCCCACCCCCCACACTCCCAGCACTTCTCTCACTTTGCTTGTTCTGCGTGTCATTGGAAACAGTAGTGACCAAGTAGAACATTTGAAGTCGAGTGTCTCATCAAAGCAGCTTTGTACAGGCGGGGTACCGTTATGTCGTTAGTAAAGGATTTGTTACGCTTCGGCAGCTTTGTCTGGAAAAACACAGCATGGATGAAGGTGTCAAAGCCTTACCTCTGCCAGCATTTGTTTCACCCACCTCTATGGAGGGGAATTCAATACATCTGATGGATCACACTCATTAGTTGAGTATTGAGCACTGAGAGCCAAAAAGCTGACTTTTTGCAGAGGGCAGAGTGAGGAAAGACAAGAGCCCTATTAGCTGAATGTGGTGGGTTTTGAAAGACAACCTGGGCATTATGAAGGAGTCTGTCAAACATATTAAGGCTGGTTAGTTACACTCTCTCAGCTGGTCCAACACTAGCTAAATTGACGAGAGTACCTTTGTTTTCTGGAGTGAAGTTGACAGACATCTCGGACAGTTTGCCCTCTGTGCGTTTCAGCTGTGCCCTTTGAAGAATGGAATTTTCCACTTTTCCAGTGAATTGAAAGGATGTGTCTGGTTTTGTGACCGCTGGGCTGTGTCATGACATTCTTTAGAAACTGTGAGGACCCACAGTCAAGCTGGTATCTGGCATTACACACCCCCCCGCACATCTGCCCAGGGTTAAATAACCAAATAGGTCATTTTGTTTCAGCTTGTAATTTCCTGTGTGTTTTAAGCTGAGGTTTATTTGCCAGTTTCCCATAAAATCTGCTGCACTGAGACAAATAAGCAGAAAAGGGCGTTTGCTGGCTCTTGCTGATTTTCATATCAATCCTCTCAGCTAGATTAGGATTAGAGGAAAATGTGGAGCTGAGGGAAACAGGTTCACTGTAACATTTTGTTTTGGTTAAAACAGCTCTATGGTATCACAATCATATATTGACAGTGCCAAGGAACTAGCTAAAGTAAAATGTGTGCATAATTTAGACTGCTTGTAAATACGCTTTAAGTAGAATAAAAATAAAAAATAAAATGTGTGGATGTAGGAAGTTGTGTCTTGAATTTCTGATGGTCTCCCTCTCTGTCTGTCCTAGACCTGCTGGTCTGGAAAAGCAAAGAAGGCAGTTTCACTAGTTTAATTGGCAGCTTAGCTTTGCACTGAACTGCCTTCAGTTATGTATGAGACAGTTATTTAGCCAAAAGTAATTTCCTGCTGTCGATGCAGTTTAATGTATCATTTTGACCTGCTCAGAAGTGCAACATCATGATTTTCACTTTGGGATGTAACTGGACTTAGCTTCCTATCAATAGGGCAAAATATGCAGGCTACAAACTAGATGCAAACCTTTTTTTTAAATAGGTCAGGATTTCATTTTTAGTTCCCTACTTCTTCCAATCAATGTCTTTGTCATTTACAGATCTGAAAGCAAAGGTTTGAGAGATGTCTGATTATTCTGCCTGTAAACATATTGTAGACTTCCTCCACACTACTTTTAGTCATGTTTTCTAACAGAATTTTGTTAGCTCTGAACCTTTGTGCACTTTCACTGCGGTGCACCCTTACCTGTCAGTTACACCCTATTCAGATAAGATTTTGGTTTTCCTCCAGGAAGCTGCGAGATCTTTCAATGCTTCCTTTAGTGTCTCCTCTCTGTTTGTCATCTTTGCTTGATAAATTCTTCCTCCAGGGCTGTCAACCAGGGAGTCTTGTCTTGTTTTGTAGTCACAATACACCAACCTTGTGCAGTCATCAGTACGTATGTCTAATTCTTACACTATATAACATAAATTATAAGATAAGTCTGGGAAGGTCTATGTGGAGTTCCAGCTGAAAATTGTCGCTTTCATCTCATTATCTATCATTTTATTATTTGTCAAGTTCTTCTCTTTAAATTCTTGGCTTCAGCTGGACTGTTGACTGTAGTATTGGGTATGAATAAATGGGGGATGGATGGCCAAATGTGTAAAAGCCCTGAAAAGTTCTTCTTCTTTTTATTATTATTGTATATTTTCTTTTTTTCATTTTTATTTTTCTGTATATATTGCTCTTGTTGGCACCCACGCACCAAAACAAATTCCTCGTATGTGAATACCTACTTGGCAATGAACCAGATTCTGATTCTGAAAAGGTAGTATTTGTATAAAACGTACACAGACACAAACTTTCCTCAGATCCTGTGTATAATGACTCAAATAGCAAAATAACCAAACAAATACAACTACGTGAACAGATCAGCAGTAAACCAACTAGATAAGATAAGATAAACCTGTATTAGTCCCACAGTGGGGAAATTGCAGGGCATACAGTAGCAAAGGTGATGCAAAAAAAAAAAACAGTAGTAGATATAAAATATAAAAAATAAAAATGTAGCATGCAAAAAAGAGCTTTTTAACAATACAGAATAAGATAAAAAATAAAAAATAATAATATTGAATACATATACAAAAAACCTCAGTGAATTTACATTCTTGTGGATATTGTTTTTGCACAGTGGTATTGTTTATTGCGAGTAACAGCAATAAATATTCTGTTACTCTAGTGAAACTCATAAACTCATAGTAACTAGTTGGAAAACATATACATTATTTATTTAGCCTTATTTTAGTAGAGTAACAGCAATAAACACAAACATGGCATAACTTAACAGCTACACATTTCAACAGCAACTATTATTGTATTGAATTTGCGTTATCTGAGATCATCAAAAAACACAAGTGTTTCTAAAGTAGAACCTTTAGGCACACCTTTTCAAAATTCTGATTTACAACAACATACTGCTTTAGTGATCAATACATGTTGTTTATGTAAGATTACCACAGTCAGATACACAGAGACAGGAGGATGGTGAGGGTTCTTTAAACAATGCTTTAACTGTTTGTTATTAGAAAAAATTCATGTTTCATTTTTTTTCTTGTACAATAATCAAAATGAATCACCAAGTAGTATTGATAAAATATTGGCTGTACTAATTGTCAGTAGACAAATGCAGAGACTTTTTAAATAGTCACCTATTCAGTAAAGATTAAGCTTCTGTAATGGTGGATGTCACCGTACAAGAGCATTACTGAGAATAAAACTGTTATAAAGAATCAAAATAACAGCTATAATAGACATGTATATCACAAAGAAAGACACCTGGTGCGTTTATGAGGAAACAAGATACATAGGAGATAAGAGAATGATAATTATACAGCGGATGGTTAACATAGCTGTGTAGTTTAAACAGTTTGGATTTAAAGATAGAAACAGATCTGATGTCATGACACATGTTGAATGTTCCGAATGTGCCTGGCAATTACATTCATCTTTGGTAAACACACAGAGTTTCAACCTCGCTTGCTAAAATGTAGATCCTATAGCAGTTTTAGATGAATGTTTCTGTCCAGGCTATAGTTGTATTACTAGTTGTTTTGCTTTTAGATCTAGGTGAAGAATTAACTGCATCAGACTTTGTCGTGAATGCAATGAATGAATCCAATCATCCAGGTGTGGATGCCAGGTGGAAAGGAAGTCTATAATGAATATGAACACTGGGATCTGAATCTCCAAATCCATTTCAGTCTGCAAAACCGTCAATGATTTCCATAGGTTCCCTCAGTGTCTGACAAACCCTGTATTATCTGACAGACTGTTGTGGCGTTGGCCACCTTATGTCACAGGGACACTACACGTTGTCCTGAGACAAAGTGAGATGTCAGGGAAGAACTGAATTGAAGGCCCATCGCTGGAAGACAATCGAGTTAAACACTGTGGACACCTTTGTTCGTTCCAAGTCAATCACCTGGCAGCACACCACTTTCATCACAGTGACAGATGCTTCATCCGGACAGGGGTGTGGTGGTGTGTGGCTGCAGGTCGAAAAGCAGAAATAAGTGGACTTATCAGTGTGATAAATGAAAAGTTTGCCAACATATCAGCCAGATAGTAGTGTACTGTATTACCTCTAATACGTCAGTTTTGATATTTCTTTTCTTTTGTGGATGCTTTCATTTTGGGCTTATTTGGATTAGAAAATAAATAAATGTATTCAATTCAATTCAGTTTTATTTATAAAGCACCATATTACAACAAAGTTATCTCAGGGAACTTTTTCAAATAGAGCTGGTCAAGACTGCCTCTTATATTTATAAAGACCCAACAGTCCCACCATGAGCAGCACCAGGAGACAGTGGCAAGAAAAAGTACCTTTTAACAAGTAGAAACCTTGAGCAGAACCAGGACCAGGTTTTAGGTGTATGCTCATCTGCCATGACTTATTGCTTTTTATGCTCTGTAATATTTCTCATTATCAATTCATCTGTGAAAAATCTAGTCTATAAAACGAGACAAAAATGTAGATCACAACTTCCCAGTCTCACCAAGAGAGATGTTATGTTTGCAGTGATATACAACAGAATAAAATAGCATATCCTTACATTTGAAAAGCTGGAATCAGAGAATGTTTGGTAATTTAGCCTTGTGAATAATTTGAATGAATAACAGATTGTCAAAATTCTTCCTCCAGCAATTTTGCTATTGACGACAATTTTTATTTTTTATTTTTACAGCGATTGTTAAACAGTGTTATATATAGCAGTTAAATATGTTTTGAATAACATTTTGACACCAAGGAAACTGAGTATCACAACGGTTTCTCCCAAAGTTCC
Organism: Nannoperca australis; assembly: GCA_036023655.1. Taxonomy (NCBI): domain Eukaryota; kingdom Metazoa; phylum Chordata; class Actinopteri; order Centrarchiformes; family Percichthyidae; genus Nannoperca; species Nannoperca australis. The sequence goes on from JAVQJD010002714.1 coordinate 10,517, forward strand.
TAATAACTAACATAACCACCACTATGTGGACTTGTAAGAGGTAAAAAAACCCGTTTATAGGCTATACAGTATGACATGCTCTGCTTAGATGCGCCCCACAGACGTTGACAATGTCTCTCCTAGCAACGCCTGTCCACAGATGTCAGTCAGCTGCCACAGTGGGAAACATCCACTCAGTGGCCTGAAGCTTAGATGCTGTTTCCACAAAAAAACTAAACAAAATAGTTTGGTCTCTTTTAAAAACTGTTGAAATGTGCACAATTTCGTTTTTTAACAAAAATTAAGGATTCAATGTTCAGTTCAACTTCTTAATCATACCTATGGAGCACAGATGTCCCGTTAGAACGGGCAGTCACTTGTGCTTGTAATTTATTCAGGAGCTTTGTAATCCTGAAGGAAACCACTGTGACATGTTTGGTCTATATATGATTTTGGCTTGATGAGATATGTAAGTGCTCACACACAAGTGTTTGTGATATTGCATTCACCCAGTAGTGACTTTGCATAATTCTGTGAAGACACAGGCCCTGTGAAACCACAGTGAAAGAAGATTTCATCGGCCTAACAAATGGGAAAGAATTACAGGATTGAATTGTTGACAGAGTAAAGCCTCTGTCTTTATCAGGTCAATGATAAACTCTCATGAGCTTATGCTTTGGAAGGATATTGAAGCTGTGTAACAGCCTTCAGTGCAATAACAGACAGAACTTCATAGTGTTAGAGAAATAGAATTACCTCAGCTCTAAACAATAGCCTTACTTTAGTGGTGGACTGTGTGAAATATTGAGGAGGGTGGAGGCTCTGTGTGTGGTAGCTTATGGTAATCACCCCCAGCTCCAGAAAGATGACTGTTAGCTGTACTGTTCCGCTTCACGTCTCCACCACTGAGCCCTGTGTGAGACACCCAGACATGATTGTGTCAGCAGTGTTTTACTGAGAGCTCCTGGATAAGACCATTTTTATTGTAGTTGTGTTTGATGAAACTGTAGGAGAGCATACTGATGACTCCTGACTGGAAGTTCAAATTGTGTGGTGTAAGTCACTCTACTGACAGCAAAATTACTTTTTTCTCCATTGGCCACAGAAGTTACTAAATTACAAAATATATCTGCAACACTGGCAGATCTACCAGGCAACTAATATATAGTAGACTGGCACAATAGTGGCACAGCAGGTTGGTGGTGGAGAATTCCACCAGTTTGTTGACTCAAATGAGGATTCTGCTGGAAGAAATAATCCCCTTTTTATCAACATAAACATTAACATTAAATATTACTAAAGTTAACAAAAACGTGGAAGAAAAGCTTCAACACAGAAGGAGAAGGTTAGGTTTAGTGTAGGGAACTATGGCAGCCAACAGCTGATGAAATATTACGTGACTGTAAATCATGAATGAAGCAGCTGATACCAAGTCTGATAATCAGATTGAAGTGCCATTTTGTTTCAATATAATATTAATAATGACAAAATAATAATAATAATAAGAAGAAGAATTTAGCCAGCTGTTGTGTTCATCTTAGCCAATTTCTTGATGGTGTGCTTTCATCAATAATGGTTACAATACGTTTTGCTGCTGTCCACTGTACTTTGCGTAGCTTCTACCTGCTTCTCCAAACTGGGGGCGCACCAACCTCCATCCACTGTAGGTAATATACTGACTATGGATAAATACTTCATACAGCACCACTTCAAAATATCCAAATCTACCCTTTAAGATCTGTAGACACTGTGGATACTTTTAAAAATACATTTTTGTTTGTACTTGCTTTTGTTTAGTGTTTTATAAAAAAAATTCTTGCTACGTTTTTAGCTCAGTGTCTGTATTTCATGTCTTTTATTTGGTCTTTTATTGTGAAACACTTTGATGATCTTGAAAAGTGCTACATAAATAAACATACTTACTTCCTTATCACACATTATTTGTCAAATGCAGCCATTTAGCTGGTGACCGTCTAACTTTCTAGACATTTCCAGGGTGATGGAAATCACAGATTGACTAATGCCACTACTGAAGTAATGATAATATACTTCTGCTTGTGTAGGGTCATGTTCAGACCAACATTAGATATCCTCATTAATTTCAGTGTGACCACTGTGATGGCACACAAGCAAACATGATGCATCCCTGTCTGCCTAAAAGTGTAACCTGGCTCAACTCTTAGCTTAATTGAGTTAGTTAGTAGTTTTCATAACAGAGGGTTTGTTACGGGGTGGCTTTCTGGTAGGATACTGCTTTTGACAATTATATATGTGCAAGCTGACACCTGGAAGATTAGTTTATATCATGAATGGCATAATTCTGTGCCATGACCATGAAAACCTGTGGATCTATTATACAACCTGGGGTTCCTGGAACCTTCGATTTTAGTACCTGAAGCAACATGACCACACCAACGTAGCCCCTTAAGGGTTTTTTAAGGCATTGCTATATTTGGTTTGATTAGCTGCTGGACTACCAGTGTTTCAGTACTCTTTCCAACACTTAGTCATGTTTTCACTACACTGCTAGAATTATCCTTTCCATGCAAAGTCTCTGGTCTGTAGAGTAGGTTTTTGTTGTGACATTACTCAACAAGAAAAATAGCTTTACATCATTTCTGTAATGCACTGTATGGAAATGAGGCTGCTCCTTATTCCTTTATTTTGCTGTTGATGTTTTGATGTTGCTCCCTTTCTTATTGCCTTCATGTAAGGCTCTCCCAAACTCCTGCTGCCTCTTCATGGCAATTTAATGAGAGCCCCGAGTAACTCATTTTGTTTGTTGCTTTTGTTGCGAAGGTAAAATGGCAGCACTCACTAATAATGCATATTAATATGACCTGCAGTCAAATGGTTTAGTATTCCAAAACTCAATGTTTTTACATGATGAGGTTTAGGATTTATATTCAATGTTATCTTAAAGTTTTCTGTAACAACAATCATAAACTACATGGCAGCTTTTAGCCTCAATTTGCGACGCACTTCTGCTCTAATAAATTTGTTTTCAGCCACGGCACAAAACTTTTTTTCTGCAAACAAGTTGAATAAATTCAAACATTTAGCAGGTTAAGGGCCAGGTATTTCTCCCAGGAGTTAAAAGGAAAGGGGATGTGGGACCTTTGTTGGTTCACAACTCCAAATAAATGCTAATGCTGCTCTGTGTCTGCTGGATACCTAATTAGCAATTTGTGAATGAGTTAGCTGTAACAACGTTATACAGTGATAATGACAGGCAGTTAGGTTAACTGGCGACTCTAAACTGTCCATAGGTGTGACTGTGTGTGAATGGTTGTCTGTATGTGTCAGCCCTTTGGTTCACTGGTGACCTGTCCAGGTAAAACCTGCCTCTCGCCCAATGCCAGCTTGGGATCGACAATAAGTGGATATGGATAATGAATAATGGAAATTTGATAAAAGATGTTGATCTAACATACCAGGTCTAACCTTAGATAAGGGCACACACTCTGTGTGTATGTATGTGCTTATATGTGTGTGTGTGTGTAGATGTTGTGTATACACAGGCCGACAATACAGTATTAGTGGTTTATGTCAGCATCTCCATCCAAGGTTGGATCTAGTGTTGTGTTCTTCAGCTGTAGTCCCACAGGACCCTCTGGGGTTCCAGGTGTGTCATTTACCAGGTGAGCAGAACTGTCAGCAGCTTTCCTCTTAACCTCCCTTCTTCTTCTGGCCTCCAGCTGTTTGCTTGTCCCATGGGGCTGATACAGGCATGTTTCACATCACATCAACCCACGCTGGGTTGCAACCAGCTGTAATGGTGCACCCCTGGGAGCAACACAGTGTTTTGTGTTGATACATGGCATTTTCTGAAAGGGAGCATGCCAAGGTTAACTGGGCTGGCATGGCTAGTAGCTGTGTGCCTTTACATGGTATGTACCAACACACCGGTGTAAAATAAATTTCTCTAGACTCGACTTCTGTAACTGCCTTTTTTCTGGTACAAGTCTAAAGTGACTTTCTATAGTTCAAAATGCAGCTGCTCGGGTTCTTCATCATCACATCGCCCCAATCCTGGCTTCTCTCCACTGGCTCCCAGTTTGATTTAGAATTGATTTTAAGATTTTACTGATCACTTTTAAAGCACGTCTGGGTCTGGCCCCAAGCTATATAGCACAAATGCTGACCTGATATGTGCCAGTTCGCAGCCTTAGATCCTCGGGTGGGGCCCTTCTGGTTGTTCTAAAGGTGACCATGCTTTTGCCATCAGGACCCCTCGGCTTTGATCGACCTGCCTGAGGAGATAATACGTTTGCACAGTAATAAGGAAACATGTTTTTGTAAAGTTCCCATAACTCCTGAAAGGTTCAAAATAGATTTCATTGTAACATTCAAATGATGCGAGAAGACAAATACTGAATGTAAACTAAAATGTTGTTCAACCATTAACTTAATGAAGGTCATCATCAATATTCAGTATTCCGACTATGTTAATAAGAATTATTATTGAAGAATTTTTGGTAGCTTTATTCAACCCTGTTTCATAAAATGTTTTACATAAACAGACCAAGGAAACATTTATACTGAAAACTTTAAAATATTAATATGCAGAATTTGTATATATCTTTATGTTTACACTCACCAAAACTCATTGTGTGTATCTGCATTCTGGTGTGTTTGCATGATACAAAGCAACACAGGCACCACTTATTTGTTGTGTTAGAGTCCATGAAACTGAAAGGTACAGCTCTGCAAACATGCTTGTCAGAGAAAGTAGAATTAGTAGTTGAGGTTTTGCTAAATAATGTTTTGTTAGCTCTCCCCTCCAGTATGTTAGCCTATCCTTCAGGAATAGTGCAGTCAGACGGGCCAACGTCCCTGATTATGCTTGTGTGTTACAAGGCCTGTTTGTTTTCCATTCCTTGATCTGCTCCTGGGGGATAAGGAGATATGGGCCATAAAGGCATTGTGAAGTGGTTCGTTCAGCCTATCAGCACAGAGCCTGTGGTGTTGGTGACGATGCACAGCGCAGCGAAGTGGCCGAGTTGATCACAAAACCTACCCTGTAATAGATAGATTACTGTTGTAGATCCCAGCACTCAGCACTCAAAGGTGCAAGAAAGTGCAGAAACTGCACTTTTAGGCAGGTTATTATATAGCATGAGCTAACCAGTGGGCACTATTAATAATACAATCTTTGCATTTACTACTGAAGCTTATAAATCTCTCTCCTCTAGACTTCACTGATGTGATGCTGATTAGAGAATTGAGATGGAGAGACTGATAGAGAGAGGGGCGCTACAGCAAAGCTGATTTCCAAAGGCCTCACACTGAAGCAGCAAAGGTTAATTGGATTCTGTCAACATGATATTGTCGGGCAATGTTTAATCCTCTCAGATCACTACGTATACACCATTGTTTAATTTTATTCTTTGGAGAAAATAATAGGTTCATCTAGTCATAATCAGTGCACGATGAACCTATCAGCACTTGACAATGCCCTCTAAGACTGTTTGTGCAAAAGCAATCGCTTGTTGTTCCTTCATCTTTCCTGGAATAGCAGAATAAAATAACATAATTCATAGACGAATATGGAGAAATAATAGCTTAGGATATCCAGCATTAGACAATTACGTCTTTCCTGTTGAGTAATACTATGAGCAGGCATGCTTACATAGTCTGGGACATGACACATCCTATCGAGCAAAAAGAGAAAGATTTGGATTTCCACATCATATAAAGCAAAACCGCTTAAACCTGCTTTTTGAGAACCACAGTACACTGCAGACTTTCTATTACATAACTGACGGAAGGACGCAATACTCATCCATCAGGACCAAGTAAAGAGGTGGGGGGTGTTTTGTCCCTGGGATTTGTGTCAACAGAAAGGAGTTGCTATACTCACTAGCACAGTGCTGTGTGTTGTAGCAAGGCTCAGACACTCCCTGTGTTGGTGTTTATCTCTTCCTCATCTGGACGCTGCTTTGGGTTTGCACTGAGGCCTGATGGATGGTGCTGGAGTGGCTGCCCTGCAGCAGTGCAGGACTGTTTCCAGATGAACTGACCTTGTTGTACTGTGCTGATTAAGAGAGGGAGTGTACAGTATTGAATCCTCACCAACACCATTACCCCTGAAACCTGACCCTCCTCCTTCAGGAAACCAAATGCAGATGAGTGTTTTTGTGCACAGTCAGTGTGTCCACTGCTCCTGTTCCCGCAGTGTGAGACCGGACATGCACTTTTCAACATGTGTGTACTGTAGTTGCAATGGCTAGCATGAAACAGTACTGTAACATTTACATACAGCAGCAAATGTGTCTCCAGCAGTCATTTCCCAGGGGCATCACATTGTATTACAATGTAAAGTCTTGATCCATGACATCTTCAAGTAAATGTCCGTTGTGCTATTCCGTTGACTGATGTGAAAAAACAGACGCACCACAAAGTGAAGAGCACCACGTATACACACTTGAACTGACAGAAAATCCAAAGATGTCACTGTTTGATTGACAGGTGATCTCTGGGAGGAGCAGTGGAGGAACACCAGAGCAATGTGTGCTCTGCGAGAAAAAGCTATGTAATGTCACAAAGATCTAGATAGAATGTTCAATATTCAATAAATGAAAAAGACATTATGATATAAATGATCACAAGAATAAATTGTGTCAAATATATAAATGAACCAAAAATGTGTTTATTTACAGAATATAAACAGACTTTTGAAAAAGGGAATTTTGAAATAAAGAAGTCCTCTAAAATTGTTAATAAGAATGATGAAATAATACTTTACAATGAGTTTTGTTTTAATTATTTCTTAGTATTTGATTAAATTGTTTCATTTATATACACAATTTATTGATATGACTATTTATTTGATAATTATTTATTTTATATTGAACACTTTGGGGTGCCATAGGATTTAGATTTACTGCACTGAAATTGGAGTCGAACCAACATAATTAAATCAATACAAGTTTCACTGATCAATTAGTAATTAATCATCTTTGGGCTTTAGGGTTAGTTTTACAGCACATTTACCTTTGGTTTAGTTTAGTTTCATTTAATTGCTTTTGCCTCACGCCACAGCAGGAAGCTATTTGTAGTGAAATAGCTCTGATAAACCCACCGCTCCTTACCACAGTGGCAAATGAAACAACTTTTCAGCAAATTAATATTAATGCTCTGTGTCTGCTAGATGTGTAACTGTTTGCTAACATGACAAAATTTGGTATGGCAATGCCAGGGCTGTTGTTTCTGCTGGCAGGTCATCTAAGGGGTTCATTGCCCATGTGACCAGAAATTACTCATAACTAAAGTAACTAATTACTACTACTTTAATTAGTTATTGAGTTATTAAGCTGATTTTAGTAACAGTACTTCTGCTTTACTTAACCCTAAACTTAAGTTCATTGTCATTTTGACCACATGAATTAACTGTAGCAGTGGGCAATTCCTAAAACCACAGCAAAAGTGTGTGTGTGTGTGTGTGTGTGTGTTTGTTTTCCAGCATAAGTACCATTATTAAGCTCAATTAGTCCTTGAAACCACTTTGCCAGCCTTCTGACAGTGTAGAAGTTTTGGGAGCCGGAGTGTTTAGATTGGCATTATGTAAGCAGAGAACCTGCACTCCAGTGATAACGGGAAGCTTATATGGCAGGCAGTCGGAAATCTCCATCCAGCACTTAACCTCCATGGATGAGAGATTATTACTGGCAGCTCTGGGTCGCAATAGAGCACAACCCATTTGTCCTTGGGGCACGTTTATCCATACGGCACGCTGCTGTTAGATTTACATTTTACACAGGGTCTTTCCATCACCAGCTGCATCGCACTGCAATGAGTTCAAGGGTTTATGATTTACATTTCAGAGGTTGTTAAATTATCTATCAGTCAAGATGACATATCAAAACATACTTATTATTAACTAGCCAACAGTTTGATGTGGGGCGCTGCTGATATAGTTAGATATACATATATATCTTATAATATTTTAAAGTGACACAATGATGCTACTAACAAAAACATGATTGTATGGCTCCTCATTGTCCTCAGTGTGCTCTGCATGTCTGTCTTGTTCTGTTCCAGTATTTGTCTCTTGGTGTGTCTCTTGATGGTCCCTGATTACTGCACTAAAAGTGGCTGTAATTTAAATGTGCTGTAATTTGAATGTGCATTAATTAAGGTTTAGCTGTTATCATTTCAGGAGCAGCCTCATTCCTAAACTAAAGTATATACATGAATGCTTGTCAACATGTATGTCAAAAGTAAAAGTGATTTCTAGTGAGCTAGAAAGTGAATTCTAGCTCATTTCATTATAAACCAGAAATATAAGAAGGACATTTTTATCACTGTTTTATTTGAGTGGAAACATTTTGACATTCTATTTAACCTACAGAGACACAAGAAGGCTAAACACAAGTTTATCTTTCAAAATTCAAGTAAATATGTATTTTTGTCAAACACAGTGCAGCAGCAGATATTTTACTGCATACCTGTTTACTGTCTTGCAAAAGCTTACATTGAAGCTTCCATTTCTTAAAACTACAATAGTACGTAAGACAGAAGTGAAGCAAAATTAAATAATTGTGATGTGATCATTTGGATTATTTAAAGGATAAGTGGTGATATTCCACATTTTCTGTATAATCAACAGTCCCATAAAAGGATTGATTCTACTAATAAGTATTGCGTAGAAGAGCCTGATATATCTTCCTTTGTGCCATTGAGCTCCACTGTTGTAAAAACACATCAGTGAGCAACGCTGTTGTTCCTTCATCACCACGAACACACACACTGTAGTTTATTTGGACTCAATCCCACACACACCGTCCTGCTGCCCCAGATACTCACTGGAGAACTAAGTGTGGATTCATCCGCTGTTGAAAATAGTTCCAACAAATGTTTAATGAGTCAAATTTTTCCCAAATGACAGTGACCAGCAGTTTTAGCAGTTTAGTAGTTTTAATGAAACTATATATTTATGAGCTATTAAAATATGTTATTGTTTAACTAACACATTGTTGGTTTTGTTCTTTTCATTGTATGTTGACAGTAAGAACAATATAGAATAACATCAACTTTCTTTACTCCATCTGCATGGTGTGAGTGATCAATTTAATGTACAAAAAGTTATAATTTTAATTTTACATTTAATAGATGTTTCTAATTGATGACTAATACTTTTATCTTTGAATGTTAATATTAACTTTGCAAAGAAGCTGGTAAAACATATGTATTATTATACATGATACAGAAATACTAGATAGTGTTATAAAAAATTAAACATTGATATTCAATAAAGAAAAACAGTTACCCTGCTTTTGGCCTAATAAATCACAAAAGTGAAAATAAGTGGTTTTGCCAAAGGTCCAGTGTTTGTTGGCGAGTGTCTGATCACACTAAACCCACAGTATTCTTCTCCAAAGTCATCATCCCTTCAAGGCTGAACTATCGTTGTAATTCCCTACGTACAGTCCTGTCTTGTTCTTCTCTCAGGCTAATCAGAGCGATCTCTTTAATGCTTGTTTTTATATCAGCCTTTACCAACCCTCTTGAAGTTAATTCTCCCTCAGCTGTCCACCTTGAAGGTTTTTGAGTTCATCAAGACCGACCTAAATACTCATTTATTCCCAGATGCCAAGCGGTGAAATCCCAGACAGATGTGGGCATCTAGGTTTCAGTTATGCACTAGAGCTGCTGCTCTTCTGATATTAACAGAGAATGTTCTGTCTCTTTGTGTGATTGTTTTGATGCTTCGGTGACATCAGACAAAGGCACTTCTGTTGCTGCTATTAGAAGAGAATGCATTTGTTTAAAAACAATCTGTTTGAGAGGAATGACTTTGCAAGGACTCTTTTCGCAAGAAAGAACACATTTCCCTGTGAAAATAGAAAACTTGGTAAAATGTAAAACCACTGCAAAGTAACTCTCCTTGGAAATATGTTTTCTGAAGTTGGAGCTTGTGATGTGTTGTGACTGCACTGTTGGACTGGTCTCAGTATTATCAGCTGACAATGCCAGGCAAGTCAAAGTCGCCCAGGGTACCAGTCGGCATCAGTCCTCACTGGGGAAGGCTTCAATGACAAGTGGCTGCTTCTTCAATTGCTCAGCCAGCTGCAGCAATTAGACACCGAAAGGAGATGTACACTACCGTTCAAAAGTTTGGGGTCACATTGAAATGTCCTTATTTTTGAAGGAAAAGCACTGTACTTTTCAATGAAGATGACTTTAAACTAGTCTTAACTTTAAAGAA
>JAVQJD010002718.1:0-10999 GCA_036023655.1 Nannoperca australis
ATGAAGGACTCCCAGACTATGAGAAATAAGATTCTCTGGTCTGATGAGACCAAGATTGAACTTTTTGGTGTTAATTCTAAGCGGTATGTGGAGAAAACCAGGCACTGCTCATCACCTGCCCAATACAATCCCAACAGTGAAACATGGTGGTGGCAGCATCATTATGGGGGTGTTTTTCAGCTGCAGGGACAGGACGACGGGTTGCAATTGACAGAAAGATGAATGCGGCTAAGTACAGAGAGATCCTGGAAGAAAACCCCTTCCAGAGTGCTCAGGACCTCAAACTGGGCCGAAGGTTCACCTTCCAACAAGACAATGACCCTAAGCACAAAGCTAAAATAACAAAGGAGTGGCTTCGGAACAACTCTGTGACCATTCTTGACTGGCCCAGCCAGAGCCCTGACCTAAACCCAATTGAGCATCTCTGAGAGACCTGAAAATGGCTGTCCACCAACGTTCACCATCCAACCTGACGGAACTGGAGAGGATTGCAAGGAAGAATGGTAGAGGATCCCCACATCCAGGTGGGAAAAATATGTTGCATCATTCCCAAGAAGACTCATGGCTGTACTAGCTCAAAAGGGTGCTTCTATTCAATACTGAGCAAAGGGTCTGAATACTTGACCATGTGATATTTCAGTTTTTCTTTTTCAATACATTTGCAAACATGTTTTTTCTGTCAAGATGGGGTGCTAAGTGTACATTAATGAGAAATAAAATTAACTTTTTCGATTTTAGCAAATGGCTGCAATAAAACAAAGTGTGAAAAATTTAAAGTGGTCTGAATGTGTGGAAGTTGGTCTCGACTGGCTCCATGTGATTGAGTGCCCTGAGATAACTTTGTTATGATATGGCGCTATATAAATAAAATTGAATTGAATTGAATACTTCCTGTACCCACTGTATATACATATACATACACACACATATGGAGTTCACTGATTATGTTATTCCTGCATGGGCTTTCAACATCATGCCTCTACTATTTTAACATACACACATACTGGTGCTAAAGCATGTGAACATCAATACAGTGAATATATCACAGAATTATATGTTTTGAATGAACAATGACAGGAGCTCCCATTCTGATACTGCAGCCAACAAGCCTAAAAAGCAGATGTCTTGTGTTGGTAACTTATTTCAATACCATAAAACATACATAGTAAACAGTGCATAAAAGCAAACTTGTTATTCTAAAAGTACAAACTGAGTGCTTCTGGAGCAGTAGTACAACTATTCGGAACCTTGTTTTACACTAAAAGCAGATTTTTCAAAGCCTGAATTTTCGGTGCCAGCTCAGTTTTCCCCAGGTTGAGCATTACCTGCTGAATGAAGTGAAAAGTGTTTTTCATGAACTTGGGGTAGTCCAGGTGGAGGGCATAAATCAGTCCATAAAGGATGCAGAAGGCCTGAGGCAGGTTAGGCAGTTCATCAATAACTACATTTCCTTCCAAGACAATCCCTACTCTAGATGGGTTGAGCACAGGATTTTCCTGATCAATGCAGAGAAGTCCCAAGGAGTTTGACTGTACGAGTCCTTTTCATTTACACTCTGAGGAAGAAAGAAACAAATTCACAAGGAGAGGACATCATCATATTAGTTAGATAATGTTGTGTTGCCCTGCAAAAGTACCTCCAACTGATTTTTAAAGTAAAATCTTGTCAGGTTTAGTTTATTATTATTATTATTATTATTATTATTATTATTATTATTATTATCATCATCATCATCATCATCATCATCAATAATGTAGATACAAAATGTTTAGTTTAAATTGGTTTAGCCATAAAATAGAAGTCCAAGTATGGGAAATACTGAATTTTGATTAAATTATTCTGAAAATTAGTAGCAGACAGTGTTAATTAACAGCTTAAAATGAAAAACATAAGTATGCAGCAGACACATCTACAACAAGTTAAGTTACTTAAAGAGCAGGTCTTGAAGAAGGAAGAAGGATCTTCTCCCAAGATGACTTGCAGTGCCCGTAGACAAAGGCACCTGATGTCTGTTGGCTCAGTGGTCTGTGGACATACAGTACAACACAATTTGCTAAGGTTTTTATACAATAATTTGCATGCATTTATCAAATAAACTCCAAAAAGTCCCCACAATTTGTTGACTGCATTGCAAATTTCCAGGATTGGAACCTAAAGGAGAGGACAAGAGGAAAGGACAGAAGGATAAAAGATAGAAGAAAAAAGCTGAAAGAAGAAAAGCAAAGCAAAGAGTACAGAAGAAAAATTAGATAGGAAATGAAAGGAGGAGATAAAAGAATAGTGGGAAAGAGACAGATGGGAGAGAAGATGAAATGATAGAGAAAACAAGAGGAAAAGAATTGAGACAGGAAAGGTAGAGGGAAAGGAGTGAAAGAGAGAGTAGAGGGAGTAAACTGATTGAGACAAGTCAACCCACCTTTGTCTTACGTAAAAGTTCAGCCAAAAGCTGGCCCTTTTTCTTTCTAAAGAGGTCCATCAGGCTTTGGGAATGTCGAATACCTCTGGCCACTGAAAACGTCTGTCCAGAGAGGAGTCGGATAGGATCTCAGTGTCTGCTTCGCTGCTTGTGTCACTACATATTTCAATTTGCATAATGATTGAGCTTGTACCAATCATAGGGATTATTTTGATGGTTGGCTTCTCTGGGAGCTCAGAGAGGTCTGTAAGATTACACAGTTTGTTGTTAAATTCAGGATCTTGATATTGTGAAGTGAAGCTGTAGATTGTTTGGAGAGTGCCTTTGAGCCAGCCAATCAAATCTTCAAGTGTGTCAGGTCGTGTCTTCATTGTCATCTTTCTTATATCTCACTCAGAGACAATAACCCTCATGGTTAATTTTCGTTGCATATCCATCTGGGGAAAGATTAGACGGGTATTTAGCAAATGACATATCGTCTCAGTGTTACCATAAGTTCTCCCTGCACCCTGTATGCTGATAACGGGAGGACATCATTCAACCCTGACATCTTGACGACACAAACAGAGGGGACATCACTAAAGACAAGTTGGTAAGATCTCAAATGCTCACAGTACCATGCTGTCATTTTGTGACAGACAAACTGAATTTCTGTGTTGGCTGCAACAATCTTTTCAATCCGGGCAAATTCAGGGAGACCTGAGCATGAGCCTGTAGAAATTATCATACCTGGATGATATTTGATTCCATCTACAAACACAGATGATACATCAAGAACCAACTCTGCATTTTTAATGATTTGAGCAATAACTCTCTGAACATTCAAAGGGAATGAGGCAAGCAAAACTGGGTTAACCTTTGCCATCTCAACAGATGGTCTGAAAAATGAGCTACAGTCAAGATGGTAACTGACTGCTTTCTGATGTTTGTAAGCAAGTGTTATGGCAACATTTTTGACATTTTTAGCATTGCGTATTGCCTTTTTAAAGAACTTATGCTTCCCCTCGAAGCGCATTGTCCAAACCTCAGACAGGGGACCAAATTTTTTTACAAGCTGAGGGTAATGTTCCACATAGTGTTGCTTTGGTCTTAAACGGAAGTCTGGAAATGTTGACTGCAGCAGTTGTCTGTGCTCGGCTATCTTACAATGCAGGAAATACAGTGTCTCCTCAGTATGCCTCGGTGCTACAGCTAGCTCAATAATGTCTTTGAGAAGCATGAGAACTTCCCAAGTGTTGTCACCCTCAGGGACACAGTGACCAATAAGAAATGGAAGGAGCCTTATGAGACACCAATTCTCATGGGCTTTTCCACCAATGGTCCTTTTGGTGGAAAATCCTTTTCCAATCATCTGAGGTCGGTCTGTTTTGTCAGTAAATGTGTAGCTGAAGTTCCTAATGGCCTGATTTAGCATTTCTAATGTAAAATACCTCTTGCCTATCAGGTCTGTAAGACACAGGGACAACTCAGAAGAAACAATGCCTTCCAGGATATCGTGCAAGATGTCAGGAGGGTAACCAGTGACCACATGAAAGTGCTCAAGATTCTCAGTTAAAGGACATGCTCCTTTCACACCATCAGACCGACTCAATCCTGGGTCCTCTCTCACCTCCTGCACCTGCCTATCATGGGAGTCTTTGTCTCTGAGTTGAAAGAAACCAGAACATACCTCTTGTTGAGCGTCACTACTGCTTGCCAAACAGAATCTGCAGAACTTGTCAACAGTGAAGCTCTCCAGGACTCCTGCAAGGGAGTGGGCACCAAAATTATCAGCTGCAACATACAACACTGTGCCTTTCACACTAGCACCTAATTGTTCTAGGTAAATACCATTTTGCTCCAGTGACTTTAGATCATAAATAAGAGGTTGCAGAACTTTTGCATAGCCACACTCTTTGACTGTGGAGGTATTGCATAGCAGAGCAAGCTGGATGGAGTTGAGGGTTGACCTATATTTTGCAGGTATGTTGGCAATGACCCTTCTTGGCACAAAATGTCAACATGTTTCTTTCTGACACAACACTGGTAACCTCTCTCACAATGGTTTCATCCATGTCTGCATAATATTTCCTCAGTACAGCCCTTGATCTGTTATGCAGAAGTGAATGAGACAGCTTATTGACTTGACAAAGTTGTTGTATTAGATTAGATTGCATCTTTAACAAAAGAGATGCCAAGCTGTTTTTCTAAATCACAAAGATCATTCTCACTGGTTTCTTCACTCACCTCTTCTAACGCCTCCATATCATCAGCATGTGCCATTTGCTCTTGTGTCGCATCGCTGTAATGGCTAATGTAATCACAACCAATAATTTCATACTTAAACCTCTTCCAGTTCTGTTCCTTTTGCACTTTACACTTGTATGCTTTGAAGGTTGAGTAGACACTGCTTTCAAACTTACAGTCTTTAAAAGGGCACCTGACTTTATGGTTTACTTTTAAATGTGCAGTATACAAGTGAGTAAAGAAGTCGCGGAACAAGATTCAGCAAACCCACATGACAGACAGCAAAACTTAACTGGTACATCTACACTTGGTTGTTGATCTGGAGTTTGGTGTGAAGGCGGGATAAGTGTACTTTCAATGCATTTAATGATTTAAATGTACATAGACATTCCTGGTGTAAACAAGGAAATGGTTCAGTTCTTGTAAAACTTCCATGTTTTAGCCTATAATGTTTAAATAGCTGTGCTCTCTTTTCATATGTAAGAGAGCAATACTTACACTTCCAAAGCATCTTTTCCTGTGTGTGATTATTTCAAATTGGGTAACGTTAGGAGCATGTAACTCAGCATTTAGCTAATGTTCCTTTGTGATTAGCTAAATAAATTTAAATGGTAACGAATCTCGTCAAGTCACCTAACGTTAATATTTCATTGCTTTGTTACTTGCATAAAATGAGCCCTATCGCCAAATTTTCTTTTGTATTAGGTATCTTGAGCTATTCCAATAAGCTGTCGACTCAAAATACAACGTTGCCGCCAAAAGTTACTTATTAGCACTCACCAGATTCAGTAGACTGTAGCACAGCAGTCGTCCTGTCGCTCTTCTCCGCTGGAAAGCGCGGTGTGTCGCCCGCCAGGCTCACCTGACCTCGGTCGTCAGGTGGGGGTTGAACGCGGTGTGCTTTTCCCGCCGCATGCGAGTGAGAAAGGTAGCTAGCTACCAGGAAGCTAACTTGTGAAAATGTCCCGTCGAACTGGTTAAAGCACCACTTTTTTACGGCTCACAAACAGTCCATATACACACACTTGCAAACGCCACAAAACTGCTTTGCCTGACTTGCAGGTCAGCATTATCAGTGTGTGGCGGCAAGCAGGCACATCACAGAGCTTGCACGTTCCCATCATGCATTGCCCCAATCGTTGACTTCAGTTGAGGTAATCGCCACCCCAGGCTATAATAATATAATATAATATTGAACATATTTTAATACTTTGATCTAGCAAGAATTGTAGTTGTAGTAACACATGCTGAGGCACATGGGTACTGTAGTGTTCGGGAAATACCAAATCCACAGACAAATGGGATTTCTCAGAAATGAAATTGTAATATTTAGAAGCAATGACCAAAACATAACCATGTAGTATATATATATTTACTTTATAATTATCAAACACCTGTGATTCTGTCTTCAGTAATATTGTGGTTGTCATTAAAAGTAAATTTCCAAATGGAGCTCCATTGCAACTCTTTGGAGTTTAAGAGGTGTAATTGAATTGCTTAATTTTAAATACACTAACAATGTACAGACCAACGATGTGGAAAACAGTGAAGAGATTGTGGTGACAATTCTTTTTGTCATGAGCCATGAACATTCCCAGAGAAGTTTAGTAAATAAGCCAATCAGTAGCTGCGCTGATGATGAGGCATGCCAAAAACGTAGGCCTATGTATTTAGGTTTGTTCCACTTAAAGATGCTTGTGAAAACAATTATTTCCTCATAAAAGTACAATATACTCAGATCGGTTAAGTAATGCAATCAAATTATATTATTATTAATATTTTTAAGTAGTGGTTACTTAAACTGTTTAAGTAGAAACAAAATCCGGGCTAAAAGTGTGTGGAGTTCCCATGGTCCCTACTATGACATATTTTTTACTGTAGTTCTGCTTTCTGTTAGATGCAGAATAAAATGATCATGCTATAGGCTACAGACATCTGATGCTCACTCTGCAGAGATTACTTTAAATGACTAATAACTAAGATCCACATCTATACTGTTTCTCAAAACTGATATATTGGCCCTGCTAATTAAAGGAAATCATTTGAGTACACCACACTAATGATGGACCAACTCAATGTGAATATTAGACAGAAACATGACTCCAGCTGTCTGCTGAAGGAGTGAATATTGTTTACAGCTTAGCCATAAAAAATGATTTGCTGATAGTGTATCACGGTTCTGTTTGCTTGTTGTTTGTTAGCCTTGGTGTTGGTGATAGCTCAGTTAAAGCAGCTCCATTCCCTTGACTAATACTTTCTTACAAAGTGAAAGATTAAATTCAATCAGTTTGGTTGACAGGTGAAATAATCAGTGGGGCAGAATTCATGCCATCATGATGAAGACCAGGACTGAAGACGGGACAGAGTTCCTGTAGTCAGTGAAGGAGTAGAGATGAACTTTATGATCTATGTCATAAAAGGAGGCCTCAACATAACTCCTAATGTATCCCACCCTCTGAGGCTTCAAGTGCAGACCGAGGCTGACCACAGGGCTGGCTAGAGTTAGGTACTGGTTTCGATTCCTCAAACCTACAGCCCACTGGCCATTTGCAAGGCTTAGTGGGATTAGTGTCTTCCTGTTGACTGACCCTTTAACCACTCCCAGAGTCCAGTCTGTCTTCCCTGTAACCTGGACCTCGTAGTGAAATCTTCTGCAAGAGAAATTTGTTTTGCATTGTC
Source organism: Nannoperca australis (assembly GCA_036023655.1). NCBI lineage: Eukaryota > Metazoa > Chordata > Actinopteri > Centrarchiformes > Percichthyidae > Nannoperca > Nannoperca australis. The sequence continues at coordinate 7,322 of JAVQJD010002718.1, forward strand.
TGGCAGGTCCCTACTAACCTCACAACAACTGACTGTATCAGGTTCAAGAATCACGTCTACAGCGTAATGCTGCACCTTCTTCAGCATGGCTTAATGAAGTTGCTGCTTCTTCTCTCTGGGACACATCTTCTCCAGCTCAGCTAAAGCTTTCACCACAGTCCTCTCATATAACGGTGGACAGACTGACCTCTGTCTAGTTCATGGTGCATAAAACAATGTCAATGGATGTGAAGCGCTGGAGGAGGTGAAGATGGTCTTGAGTGTGTGAGAGTAGTAGTCTTCATCAGTGCAGAGATATCTTGTTCTAGTTCTTTGATGAAGCCATTGGTCGTCTTCTGCCACTCAATAAGCAAATTCGGACCTCTATCCACAGGCTGCATCAGAATGGTGAACATCTGAACACCTTTTGCTCTCTCTCTCTCTGCATTTTCCTAACCGTGAAGTGTTCAGTTTGCTGGATCTTCATCTTTCTGTACTTGATCATCTGCTGGATTTCAGCCTCTGAATGCTCCAACCTGCCCTTCTTTGCTTCATATTCATCTTACAGAGAAGCAACGTTGTGTGCCGTGTACTCTGAAACGGTGCAGTGTGAGCACACACGTCTTATAGAACAGCTCCAGTGTTTTTTCTTGTTTCGCGTACCCTGGAATCCATGTTCTCCACAGGACTTCTTCTGGTTTGGCAACTTGTATCTCTGAGTCCTTGCTGCCTTTCTTTCTAGATGACTGTCTGAACTCAGCAACCATCTCAGATATAAGAGTGTTGACAGGCAGCTCAGGCCGGTTTTAAATTGTTTGATTCAGCACAGATACTGCTCTTCAGAAAGTAGACAGATGGTAGCTGGCATGATGATACACTGAGAACAAAAGTGAAATTACTTAAAATTAAATTAAATTATAAAATTAAATAAAATTTCTCTATTACATTACTTATGATTTAGTATGCTTGTTTTAATAACTGTATGCTTTGTTTTAATAACTTTAGGTGTAGGTCTGAGAATGTGTACTCTGTACTTTAATGAGTTGTGTCTGTGTCATCTCTGTCGTAGCAGACAGCCTCGGGTCAATTAGAAACTGGGGTCAACTTGCCTTTGCATCTTAGAACAGTCTGACCTGTGTTCTTATCCCGGGGTGAGGACACTAAGACAGATGGGTGTAAGTGGGGTAGAGTTGACTTGATATCTTTACCCTTTGCTACGTGTTTATGAAGTATGTGACTACATCTGCCCTTCGGGGTCAGATGCTTCATATGCTCATGGTGTATGATCTCTGTCCTTTCAGCTGAAATATAGAGTTGGACTCTGTGCATTCCTTTCAGTAAATTAGGCCTATTTAGTGTTTTTCATTTTCTTTCCATTTCTTTCTTTTATTATTGTGCTTAGTTAGTTGCTTATTATTTGCTTTATTAAAATCTTTAAAAGACGACTTGTTTAATCATCTTTTATTTGCTCACTTCTCCAAGGGAAATAAGGAAATTTCCACGACAACTACACATCTTCAACACATTACACAATTTGTATAAAATCATTAATATATAATATAGCACACTTAATGTGAATGTTAATATGCAGCATATGCTATATATTAGTGCCAGTACAGTTCATGTGTATTCATGGTGGTTGTTTAAACTGGGTAAAGATAACCGACTGTATAAGTTAATTAAAAATTTGAGGGGGAAAACGCCTGCTGTTCCTGGTGAAGATTTGTTAATCCTCAGAACAACAGCTGCAGCTCAGCTGTTATTCTGAGCTACTCTGAGTCATGAACAAGGAAATTACTTGCAAAATCACTTCCCCTCTCTTTTTTTTGCTGTGCCATTAACTAGAAGGATGCGTCCTTCCAGTTAACTATCATTGAAAGTACCTGGTTTTCAATGGGTAGGATTACACATTTTCAGATATTTCGAGGCATTGTTAGAAACAAAAGGCCCAGATTTAACAATAAATGACACATACACAAATTATGTGTTCTAGTGTGCAAACCAGCAAATTCATGCTTCAGATTATGTTTCATATAATCAACATAATCACATAATGGCATCTAAAAAGAGCATGTATCAAATATATTCTCACTCTAGACAGGAAATAGACAAATCACCTACATTCTCAAGTTCACACATGAAAATGTATTTGTATCAAGCCCTAGATTTTAATCCAGTTTACATTTTCTGTAATATTCTGCCTGGTCAGACACTGAAAAAAATGTGTGTCAAATACATCCTTGTCATGACTACAGTAATGTCATCACAGATAAAATCATAACTTCAGTTTGTATGCACATGAAATCTGTGTTTTTAAACTTACCCCTTACACTGACCAATTTTCTCAGTATCACTGGAATGTTGAGTATGGTGGAAAAATAATTTTGGAATTCTTGGATAGGATTAGAACTTCTTCTGAGCCCTGTTTTTCACATCATGTTCACTGACTTCTATGCATCACAGCTGCATTTCCAACTCTCTGCTTCAGTTATGGCAGGGGACGAGCCTGATGTGTATCACTTAACTTGTGACTTTATACTAGTGGTGTCAATCAATTAAAAAATGTAATCGAGCTAATCACAATAATAGGCTGTGATTAATCATGCTTAATCTTGTTTAAAATACTTTTTTGGGGGGGATAAAACAAAATGTGTGGCGTTGGAAAAAAGAAATGCATGACAAACTGGTTAGAGGAATCAGAGTTCTTTTTACTTTATTCTAACATCTCAGCTTAGTTCTGATGATTCCTGAATTAGAATCTTTTCATTTGCAGAGTAAAGTCTCAGGGAGTGCTTGGTGCCATAATGAATGCAGACTTAATTAGCAGACAACGACATAAAGAACAGTTACAAAGTAACATCTGCTACAAAGAGAACGTAAACAGCTTGCCTGTGAATTGTTTGCAAAGTAGCATCTCACCCAAATTAATGAGTTAGTTGTTGTCTTTGTTCACAGACTTCCCCTGGCTGCACTCTGCCAGTGTAGTCTGACGGACACAGCTTGGTCCTGTCTCAGTGCTAGCATCTTTGCTAACATCGGCAAAGATGAGCTTTGCCCGTAGTTGGTCTAACTTGGTCAAACTTGGTAATACGATTAATTAGCGTTAACATTTTTAATCACGTTAATATTTCCAGATAAATCTCAAGCGTTGACGCGTTAACGTTGACAGCCCTAGTTTATACAGATCATATAGTCAAAAGTATTGTACCTATTTATATTTTCGACATTATGAGCAGAATACTTAATGTGAATTCAGAACTTGTGTTAAATGTTTTGATGTTTCTTAACCTTATTACATTAACTTTATTAAATGTAATATAATCAAACTTTATAGGTTTTATGTAATGTTTTAGATTGAATTATAGCATGTTTATTTTTTATTGATGTGTTTCTGTTCCTTTTTATTCTACAGCACTTATTTTTTCCCTTACCTACATACTATGGTCTGTTTTAAACTAGGCTGCTTAAAGAGGTTCTGCCCTTGGTTGGCACGTCTTTGCTGGATATGATCAATGTGTCCTTATTGAGGGGCTATGTGCCGCGGTCCTTTAAGGTAGCTGTAATTAAACCTCTTCTTAAAAAACCCACTCTTGATCCAGGGGTTTTATCAAATAATCGACCGATATCTAACCCTCCTTTTCTCTCCAAGATCCTTGAGAAAGCAGTCGCCAATCAGTTGTGTATCTTTCTAAACAACAA
>JAVQJD010002725.1:0-49414 GCA_036023655.1 Nannoperca australis
CTGGTCACCATGGCCGGCTTAAGTCCAATCAGCTGATCCCGGATGTAAACAAAAGCGGCCATGAAGTTGTTGTTGCGCTCAGCTGACTGCAGGTGAAAGTACCTCCAGAGCGAACAGAAACAGCAAAAACCTCTCCACCAGCACATTTGTGGAGGCCATGACACCAACAAGTCAACACCAAACAAAAAACCCATAAGTAAAAAGTTAATTAATAAAAAGATTTAAAAGAGCACAACACACAGAATTAGAGAGTGTTAAGTCATGCAGTGGGACATGATGCTGAGCGGGGTGAAGGAAAGACCATCCTTACTGCCAACACGGCCATCTGTGTATAGAAATAGCCCTGATCTAGGTGGCAGTGAGATATTAATGCTTTTCAGTGGCATATTTAGCTCGAGGCATTTCTATATTTCTGACCATCCATCACTTCTTCTAATCACACATAGAAAAGCATTGAAAAGCACTCAAACATACACACAGATACACACGATTTCTCCAAGAGAAAACCTCATTGAGAAGGTCAATGACAGAAATCATCAGCTAAAACCCTCAATGCCATTATAATAACTCTTCTTTTTGATTTGATATGCAGGTGATTGGAGCTATTTTCTGTAGCGCCAGCCGTCTCTGTGGCCTTGCTTGATGACTCCCCCTCAAATGCCCCGAGAGCCAGTTTACTCAGAAGCAGGCGGACGCCTCATTTCTCACTCTGAGAGGTGATCCAGGTCAACATGTTTTTAGAAAAGTAGGCCGCGGGGGGGAGGAGGGCGAGGGAGGGGCTTTGACTCCCAGCAGATGAATACATTTATTCTAAGAACGGTATACAGTGTTGCTCTCTACACTAGAAACACCAACATGTCACATAAACTTTATTGTTTTGTGTATTTTGTTTCTATGGCTTTTCCTAAACATAGACCTCTTGAATATTTTATGAGATTAACACAAAGAGAACTCAAAGAACCTGCTCTCATTTTTGACAGATTATTGGGCACTTTTTGTCCAAAAAAGTGTTAGAATAAGTCAACAGTATATTAACAAATACTGATTTGGGATACAGAGATTTATTTATTTTTTTCAATGTAAAACTAAAAGACAAACAGCTACAGTGCTTTTAAGAAAACACAGAATATAGATTCATGTAATGCGAGGCCTTGTTGATCTGACTCCGGTAAAGTTGTTGAGTTCAGAAGGTTGTTCTGAGCAGGAAAACTGGCCATGATCAATACTTGCCTTGGGTTAGGATTACGATCAAGGTTAGGAGTGCTGGATCAATTCTTGCCCTCTGTGCTGAGGTGATTGCTGATGGGGATCTAATTAATCATCTATATATATATATGGACATTTTCAAACTCATAACAACTTCTGGAAATCACTGGATCTGTAAGGGAACAAGGCAGGCGTCTCCTGGTCCTTTGGTTTGATGATTGCTCTGAAAGTGAAGATAATCACTTTAAGGACCATAAATGAATTTATTCTGTTCTAAGATGATATATGATATAATACTGACATTTAAAGTATGACTTAATAAAGATGTTCTAATGAATACATCCATTTGCAGTCGTGTTTCTGGCCACCTGATGAATGTAAGTCCAATTTTTACTCTCCTTTTAGCTCTGTTTTTGGTCTCCACCAACTCCTGAGGGAAATATCGCACTCTATAGCTGCTACGTTCACCAGCTAGTCGCTAAATTTGTTTGTCTGCTGTTTTGTGCTGGTCTGGTAGTGTACAGTGAGTTAATCAGTGTATGCTGCCGCGGGAAACGAGAACAACAAGAAAACAATAAAGTTGCAAACTGTAAAACCCAAACAAACTCTCTGAGAGGAACTTCAGGGACGGGTGATAATTCTCTGTGGATTTATCTCTACGAGTGACCTCTTTCATATTACACCTAGTCATTGATCAAATGTTAATATAAAAATATTGATTAGAACACAGCCTCAGTTTTGAAGTTACTCCTGATGACGTCAATGTCTGATGACCTAATATTCTCATGTCCATCAGTTTTATGAAAGCAATCTTGACCAATTTACTTAGTTCTGACAATATTACAATATGTCACAGATATAAACACGAGTAGCTTTAATATACTCTTTAAAATGTTTACTTTTGTTTTAAGTTGTGTGAGCTGAACTTATCTCACTGCATTTCCATGGATACCGGCTTTATTATAGCAGTTGCTGCCAGAGAAGCTGAATTCAGCTACAGTATGCATGTGACACACAGAGGAGGACAAAAATATCTCTCCTTAATTGTCATTTTATTTGCCAGAAATATTATTTATACTCCTGCATCTTAGAGGTTCATTTTATAGTGTTGCATGACAAAATGTACACTTACAAAACTGTAAGTCATAATCACAAACTTTGGACATGTTCTTAGTTTTTGCACACACACACACACACACACAGACATACACACACACACAGTAAAGTGGGCGTACAAGTGAAGTATAGTACACTTATAAATACACATCATCTTTATGGATGTTTGACGATCAGAGTGGGACAAGCAGATGGTGCACGCATGGACATTCTAGTGAAGTCGATGTTTGTGTGTGTGCCCATGTGTTCGTGTGTGTGTGCGCGTGTGTGTGTGTGCGCGCTGAGGAAGTGAAGAAAGAGAAAGGGAGAGAAACTAAGAAAATACTGCATTTGAGCGTGCAAATGTCCATGTTTGTCCTCAGTTTGTGTGTATATCCATCTACTGTACTGTACGTTTGCACACACACCTTCCACACACACACCCCACACACTAATAGCTCTGTTGAGACAAAAGGCCCCCTCTTGTGGCTTGTTGAAACACTGAAAAACAGTCTCAGCACTGTGTCACCCGATGGGAATTAACTCAACTAATGATGCCAACAGACAGAAAACCAGAGCTATTGAATAACTTCTTTAATGTTAACGTATTACCCTCTAATTTCTTTTTTTTTTGCGATATAACACTACAAATTGACCTTTAAGGTTGTTAAAATCATATAATTCCACAGTGTGTGACTGTATCATTTATATCAGTTTGATCCAGCTCTTCATTAATGCTATCTGACTTACCAACAGGCCGCTAGCTGTTCAATCTATAATTTTTAATTCCTCATTGTTACTCCATGCTATGACTGTGATGTTCTTGCTTGGTGTGTTTTTATCCATCAATAATATATTACCAAGTCATTGTTTTGTTTCTTACCCAGGTGTTACCTTGATATTTACCCCTTTATTACTTTACTTTTTACTTTACTTAACACTGTGCTGTAATGTTAAGTACAGCCACCATACTTCAGCCTGAAAGACCTCTGAGGGAAAAACAGGAAATACATAAGAGGCCGTGCCACATTTATTCTGGTCTCACAAAAATTGTAAATAGGAACAGACCTAATGGAAAAGTTTGACAATTTGGGAAATACCCTTTTTTGTTTACTTGCCAAGTGTTAAATGAAAAGATTGATACCACTTTCAAGTTCTTCTCGTGTAACTCTTGGCAAGAAAGTGAATCAGCGTATACTTCCCAAACAATCAAACTATCATCTTAAGGTTAACACTTTACAGGAATAGTTAGACATTTTGGTAAATACAGTTTCTTGCTAAGAGTTAGATGAGAGCAATGCTCTCATGTCGGTGCACTAAGTGTGGAGCTGGAGCCAGGAGGTGATTTAGCTTAGAAAGACTGAAAGAAAGGAGAAAAATCTAGTCTGGCTTGGTTATTTCTTTGTGACCAGCGGCAAAGCTGTACAACCACAACTCATTTTTACATTTCTGTTTAAACAAACAAGTTATAACATGCTAATTTGTATGCTTTAGAGGTGCTGGGAGGCATATTTTTTGGATCGAGCTGGCCCTTTTCCAGTCTTTGTGCTAAACTAAGCTAATCGCCTCCTGGATGTAGCTTCATATTTAATGCACAGACAAGAGAGTTGTATTGATCTTTTTCCCAAAATTCCCAAATATTCAGATAATCAGCTATAGCTTGTTTTATTAGTCTGTATTGTATCAGCATCTTAATTATGATTTAATTTCACTTTCTAATTCTCCTTCCCAGACTTTTATGTGGCTCCATTGTGGCACTGTCAGAGTAAGCCATCTGTGCAGCAAGCCCACCACTGTCCATAAGACATCTGTCAAGAGGAGTCAGTGCTATGTTTCAAGTTCTAAAGATGATGATATTTGATAGGACACAGTCACCACATTGGGCCAATGTAGGAACCAATGAATGTTTGTTTTCTGTTAAAAGACCCCTGCCTCTGTAAGCCTCCATGGTCATGCCAGACCATTTCCATAATGATGTGAAGTTTTCAGTGAAAGATCTTCTCCTGGAAATAAAACACAGTTTCAACTTTTTGTGAAGATGAAGACTTTGGGCCACAGTCATAAGGTAGAGTGTCTTGTCATATATTATTAGATATTTCTATGTAAACCTTGTCATAGATACCTTATGCTGGCGGAGGATTCCCTTCTATGTAATGGTTACATTATACACAGTTTTCTGCTCAGAGGGGTAAAGGTATCCCATCAGTAGTGGTGTGTGTTTCAGTCAACAGGTTATTTGAGTAACTGTGCTCACAAACTCAACTTAAGAGACTTTACATTGTTAGTGACATGGGGGTGTGACTCATTGAGTTCTATTTATAGCAAATTAATTTTATACCTTGTGTTGCTATTCTTTGGCTTATATGCAATTCAAATATAGACATCTAAAGAACTGAATGCTAATCTCTCATAGCCTGGCTAATCATAAATAATGAGAATTAAATTGTTTTGATAATCATATTGTGCTAATGAGCTGTGCCTAGAGCCCACCAAGAGCCTCCTGGGAAATACGACCATGTCAGTTCTGTTGAAAATAAATCAATCAAAGGCTATTTTAGTGCTAAGGTGCCCTGAGGATACCCCGCCAAACACCATAGATGACAGGGCAGATTCAGGATCGACATGGCGTCCCCTGCTGAGGACCACTACTGCCGTCAGTTCCAGCCCAACACCTTTGACACCTCCCGCTGCAGCTCCTGCCTGCGGCCGGATCACATGCACCTTGGCAGCAACACTACAGCTGCTACAGCTGCTGCTGCACAACAGGACGGCTCACAAGACCGGGTATGTACATGAATCAGCCAATAGTTCTGCTACATAATATGTGCCTGTATTTATAAAACTTACAATAATTACACATACAAATACTCTAAAAACTATTTAGGAGTAAAAAAAAAGTTATTCTCCAAAAGTGAGAATAATTTATTAAGCGACTCACTTTACAAACTTCAGAAGACGCTTTCAACGTTCTTAGTTACTGTTGCTATGCAGGCTTTTACGGACACTCAGGGATGCGTGCGCAGCAGGGAGATGTAGTAGCTGTAGCTAACGCTAACGCTCAAACTCCGTGAGTTTGTTGAGACCTCTGCCTGTAGGTAACTTTTTCTATGTTTAAAGCTGATTTGTTTAAATACAAGAACCAAGTAAAATGGTCTTAAATATTCATATGATGGCCACATACATTATACCTTGCCAAAAGAGGTTAAAACTAACAGGTCCCATGTTAAATGTCTGCATTCTCACCAGCTGATGGTCCAAGTAGAAGACAGAGAAATAAAAGAAACAGCATTGTTTGTGTATTGTACGGTAGAGCTATTTGATTGAGCTTTTCATCTTAAATTTGGTAATAGGAGTCCAAAATTAAAAAAGGCCCTGGCCTTACAATCAGCAACTGCCAAGTGTGTCTAACCAGTGATCATAGTTAGTGACAACTTTAATGAATGCAGGTACATCAATATTACACATTACATATTGAGGTCAAAATATATTAAGATTATGAAAAACAGGGTCAAGTGCTTTTTAATGACTTGCTACCAGTCAATAAAATGTGTGTTAAAACTGTTCCACAGGCTGCACACTGAGGTGATGATGTCAACCTATAACACAACCACCAAGTGAAACTGCAGTGGAGGTGGGAGAAGGATAGTACAACATGGTGGCATTTGATCATTAATTAATGAAAGCTCCTTACAGTCTTTGGGGAATAGGTTGTAATCTGATATGCCCATATGACACATGCAAATGCCCCTCACACAACACTGGCACACTGAAGTTCAAATATAGCTAGAGTGGAGTAAAGTCAAGAAAGTTATTACAGTAATTAAGACTTTATTTTGATCTTTAAACAAAATATGACATTTAACATTATTTAAACCTGCACCCAGTCAAGAGATCAAGAGCTAAAACAAGCAAAACTTCTGTCTGACGTCATCTGTCTGTCAAAGAGAGGTAGAACCAAAGGAGGGATCAAGATAAAGACAAGAAAGAAGTTGGGTGGGCGGTTCTGGTAATGCAAAAGCACTAGAGCAATGAAATAATGATGAGCATGACCAGAGACTAGCTTAAGTTACGTCCTGTGCTGTCTAAAAGTATTGGCTTAGCTAGAACGAATGGAGAGAAGGAAGGAGAGCTGCTGACAGCTTTGATAGCAGATTTGTTTGAAGGACAGCAAGAAGTCTCAGTAAGTGAAATTTGTCTTAACTGTTTAGACATGGGATGTTAGTTGGCTACATATTTGTGTCTGCAGGGTAAGTTTACATTGCTTTGTATTTGTTCTTTAAAATTATGGGAGAAAAGACATCAGTAGGCTGTACTGAGCTTTTGTCAGGGTCATAATATGGTGTAAGTGACTCTGTTGGTGCATTATTATAAAACATTATCAAATTTGACAGCTGTGCTCTGTCACAAACAGCAAGAATTATCAAAACAAATACCCAGTTTCCAGAAAGTCAAATGAAATGATTCCACAATCGCTTCTATGACAACTTGACATATTTGTCTCTTAAAATGTTCTTGTTATTTTAATCATTCTTTTGTTTTAAAGAGTCAAAATACCAGTTTGACTCCAAATGCTGAAAAATATGTTTCTGTGCTCAAACTAGGATGCAGATGATGATAATTGTGCCCTGTCTGAGACGACGACAAGTGCCAGTAGTGATGACGTCAGTGGTGGTTGGACCTATGAGTGGAGTCTGGTCCACAGTCTGAGTCCTGAGTGGGAACTTAATATCTGTGACACTGACATACAATCCAGGTGACTGTATCCTGTATCCTGATTTTAGAAACCCCTTTTTACCAAGAACAGTCTGCCTGAGCAGTGAGCACATATATACCATGAAACGACACACTCTTACACAGAAAGACAGCTAAACCTGTGGGGTTTGTCACTGAATTTAACTGAATAAGCAGCTTAACTTTAGCTTGTAAGGATCTAATGATGTTTGATTATGCACACAAACTAAGCTTAGAGCTGCACAAATAAAACATTTTATATTAACAATGGATATAATGACTATGTGTAGCTATCTGCAGCTCAACAGAGCGTTTTAGCATCTTTCTCAGTGTTTTGTTTGCATGGCCCACAACTTTATTCATTTGGTTTGCTCTCACTGCTCTCATAGTGTTGTATTCAACCAGAACAGGCAGCTGTTTCAGTGAAAAATCTCTGACAAACCCACTGTATGTTAACTGGCCCCAGCACCAAACAGACAAAGAGCATTTAGCAGTGAAAGAGCCAAGACTTACATCCATGAGGTGGCCAGAAACTCAATGCTAATGTTGCTCTGTGTGTGCTGGATGTGTATATAAGTAACAGTTTGCTAACTTGCTATCTTTCACACTCCTTATAACATTTGTAGACCTTCTCCTTGGTCATCAAGCCAAGTGGCTGTCCAGTATACACATTTTACAAACAACACTTGACTTATACTACCATTCTCTAGCTCTCCAAATCATAGGGACTGTCCCGGCAGGAGCAGATCCCTCAGCTCAGAGAGGCCCTGTGTGGCCCAAAGAGATATGACCCGGTTGGACTCTCCTCCCCATCGCGACACTGAAAGCTCCTGGATGGATGAGAGGAGGGGCAGAGACAGGTCCCGCCGGGCATCAGGTACAGTCACAGATATACACTGCACCTTAAAGCTTAACATTTCAAAATGTGTCACTTCCTTAAATGTACAGAAGGCAATCTTAATTTTGATCTTGATCTTGACTTGTGCTCATGCTATCTTACAGGCTGCATATTCAGGCAATGACCTCAGGCTTGTGTGATTTTCAGAAACCAGAGGAAACAGGGAGCAAGAGAGTGGCTACTTTTCACCAGACAGAAGAGGTGATGGTGAGCAGCAGGCAGAGGAAGCCAAGAAACGGCGAAATCGTTACTATGAGAGGGGGCATCCTCTTCCAAGCAACTATGTTCCAGAGCCCAAAGCCTGCGTCCCCTACAGGAACGTCAGCCTCGGCGTTCCCTCCCAGAGGAGGAACCCAGAGACCTATATGCAGGAAACTTGGAGAAGTGAATCCCCAGAGAGGTACACGTACCACTCCAACTTTAGACGGGGTGCTGATTCACAGAGGAATTCACCAACCCGTCACAGCTCTGTGAGCCCGGATCGCTACAAGCTGAGTGAGTCTCATGCGGGAACCCAGCGAAGGAGCTCCCTCTCCAGGAGTCAGGTTCGATGTCACGACTCATCTCATGGCTCCTCTCAGCTTCCATCACATGGTCCTTCTCATCATACATCCAGCAGGTCCAGTCCATTGCGCAGGACGGGGTCTATTGTCTCTCGCACCGCCTCACCCTCTAGGACCACTTCTTCTCACAGGCACACAGACTCTTTCCATTTACAGAACGGTGAATATGACGCACCAAAGAGATGCAGCCGAGAGTCGAGGAGCCAATCACAAGCTTCAAACAAACACAGTTTGGATTCTGAGAAACTCTACAGGAATCTGGAGTCTATTTCCCGCCGTGGCTCCTCGGCTATCCAGCAAAACTCATATGAGGGATCTCAAGCTTCACCTCGAACCAGAACAAGTGTCAACAGCTCAGCCAACACTCGCACTCACAACAGCCGAGAAGTATCACCGCCCAGGAATGGCTACAGTACACATAGCCACACCCCACAAAGGGAGCCCCACTCTAGAGATAGCAGACTGAGTGCTTCTCAAGGCTCCTGGCAGGGGTCCTCACACTCTATACTCAGCCTCCCACCCTCTCGTGGTTCCTCCACATCAAGACAAAGTGTGAACTCTCGGGTGCTTGGTGGTTCACTGTCACATGTTGCAGTCACAGAAACCGATAAGGGCAATGAGGAGAATGATAACGTCAGTGGTGACAGAAGCAGGAGCAACGTGAGGCGAGGCATGGAGGCCTTACTGATCTCTGAATCCAAGAAGGCGGCAGTAGAAGTGGAGGAGGTACGTATATTAGGTATTACTTGTTTTTAGCCAAGCTAGCGGCAGAGCTCTTTGGAGTGCAATGTCAGTCTGTCACTTGGTCAACTACTTTGGTCCAGACTAAAATATTTAAACAACTATTGGATGGATTACCATTACATTCTGAACCAACATTCATGGTCCACAGAGGATGAAGCCTGCTGACTCTGGTGATCCTTTGACTTGTCCGCTAGCACCACCATGAGGTTGATATTTCTAGAGCAGAGTGAAATGTTTCCACCACAACGAAAAATTGAAATAACTTTGGCAATTCTATTATTTTCCTCTGACTTTTTATCCAGCTCCACCATCAGGTCAAAATGTTAATTTGTCCAATACTTTTGTTTCCAGATAAGTCCAAATAAGGTTAGATGTTTGATGATTATATTGGGTATTGGATTCTAAATAAGGAATTATGCTTACCTAAGTCAATGAAAAGTAATGTTACTTCACTTCACATTTAGTGCATATCTCAGAGACAAAGAGGAGACAGTATATCAATGTGGAGTCTAAGGCATAGTGCCATCTATCTCCAACGATTTTGATCTGCTGGGAGATGGAGCCAGCCTTATCAGGACAGCTGCACCCTGACAAGTTATCCTTGGAGACAGAGAGCTGAACTATTGCTCTGAAAGAGACAGTATATGACCTAATGCTTTTAGGTTTACAAATGACCCAAATGTGACCTGGGGAACCCCTGAGTCCTATTACCTATTACATAAAGAAGGAAAATTCCTTCACAATGACTAAATCCCCAAAGGTAATGACATTCCCATCAGCCTCAGCTGTACTTTGTGTTACGTGCTAATTAGCTAATGTTAGCATACTGACAGAAAATAAGCTGGTGAACATAGAAACCATTATAACTGCTTAACAGCATGTTAGCATTGTCTGTGTTGTGAACAAATTAGCATGCTAATGTTAGCACTTCAGTCAAAGCACCACTGTGTCTAAATGCGGCCTCACAGAGCTGCTAGCTTTCCTGTTGACTCTGTTTTGTGTAGGAGATAACTATAAAATATAATGTAAAATGTTGATTTTTATGAATCTGAGGTGGTGATGACCATAGACGACTACATTGTCCTGGCTGATATTCCAAAGATCCTGCTGGAGTCAGAGGAAGAGCAACCAGGGCTGAGGAAGAGGAACCAGAGTCCCAGCCCATGCAGGGACCAGAGGCTTAGGACCTACAGGTTGGTGGTACCAAAGATGGTACTGTATGGTGTAACATCTATTCATAACAGCCATAACAGAAGTCCCACGACCATGCATGTATTCTGCATTCCTAGTGTATGTGTTACTTTAAACTTTTGGAAGATTAGGAAAAAAAGTGTAGTGTAGCAAGTAGAAAAGACTTTGAAGATATCTTTTGATCTGACCATAAGTCATTTATTTATTATTACCGTAAATTGTGCCTATAGTTTGTTCATGTTTATATTCAGCTTCTCTACACTTTAATTTGTCTCTGAAGGTATCAAGATGAAATAGACCTCTGCAGTTCAAGGCTTGAGTCAGATAAGAGGGGTAGAGGCAGAGAGAGAGGCAGAGACAGACGAGAAAAATGTCGGGAGTCTGAGAACGGACGATCATCTCGAAGACAGTCAGCAGCATCTCTTCACACACAGGTACGATGCACTAACTGCAAACATGTTCACAATAAAATCCACGTTGGAACAGCAAAGCTTGTAACCCTGTCTCTCCATTCGTTCAAAGAGTTCAGACAATCAAAGTAGAAAACACAGATCTTCAAAGGTGAAGGAGCGAGCGCCTCCTGAACACCCGCAGACACAGGTGAGCGTGGTCCCATGACTTTCTGCATCTGAATAAATCAAATGAGTGTTTGGAGCAAAATGGGTCATTCATACATTCATTTTAAAGTAGCTCCCTGATATTTATTACAGCTCTTTTGCCTCAGGTGCCCCTCTCACAGAAGCACCTTGCAGGAACAAAGCCATTAGTTAGCACTCTTATGTTTTAGGGCAGCATGTTCATATGATTTATCATCTTTATTAATAGATTCTAGGATTATTTTTGCCAATGTATCCCGCAGTCTCAGTGCTGCAGTGTCATGGCTTAAACTGCAGAGTCAACAAACACAGAGTGATGGATGATCACAAAATGAAACATTCAAAATGTAGTTATTTTAATGCTGTGAATCACATGCAACCATGCAAAAGTTTGCTGTAGTTCAGAAACCCTGACACATTAATAAGAGCTACATGTGATCTCGCATTTGTGACTTCCTTAGTTCACACGTCATGCATTTTATTCTCTCTCAATGTGTCTGCCCTCCTCATAATGCATACGGGACAATATGATGCATGCATGGTAAGTTTTTTATGTGAGTTTGTGCTAACATGCTTTAATAGCACCTGTTTGCTTTCAAGTCAGTCTAAAAACAATTAGTCAGTTCCTCTTTCTCTTCCTATTTCCCACTGTTTAACAATCAGAATCGCGGTTTGCAAAAACTGCACTGCTTCCCTTTTTACATTGTTATTCTGCAGTATGTTTCCCGTTTTGTCATACTTTAATGTTTCGCCTGCCTCTCTATGCTTCAGAAAGACGTAGTTAGCTCAAAAAGACACGTTAGTCTGCTTCTGACAGTTTCCGTTTCCTCTAGTTTCACAGTCAAGGGTGAGACAGAAACCACTACAGAATGCTTTAAATGAGCTTGCTCTTAATACTTTAATTGCAGGTGTTGTTACTTGAAGGGGTGGATGTCCAGACTGGATGAACATGGCAAGGTAAATTGAAGTTTTTGAAGTTGTTCGTATATTGTATATATATTGTTTTAAAAGTTATTGTCATTTTCTGTTCTAATTCCTGTTGTAACCACAATCTCACACCATGACAGACAGCACAAAACACCAAGAACGAGACTCAGCCCTTAAACTGTCTATAAAGAAGTCCACATACTATAGTCCTGAAAATGTCAGTAGATATGTTTAACACAGACATAAATTAATTGAATGATGTCCATGTTTTACTCAGTGGAGGAAACACTGGTTTGTTCTGGGTGGCACCTCGCTGAGGTACTACAGAGACACAGAGGCTGAGGAGGTAGGACCTAAAAGTAAAAGTAATTTTTGAAAAAGTAATTTTTGATTTGTGAGAACATTTCCCAGGTGTTGACCAACAGAAATAATATTTCAATCTACATAGAGTAATTTGAAAGGGTTTTATGGCGGTTTTGCCAGTATCATTCATTCTTTTTTAAAGTCCGGGCTACAAACTTATTTGACCTCTTGTTGTGTGGCAGTCAGATGATCTGGATGGAGAGATCCACTTGACATCCTGTGTGAATGTGTCAGACTGTGACGTAGAGAAGAACTATGGACTCCAAATACAAGTATGTATTTACTGCACTTACTTTACAGTACACCATCAGACAGATGCCCACCCCACACACACACACACACACACACACACACACACACAAACACACTGTCAAACAGGAAGCAGCCAAACATGTAATTGATGTGGAAATGGGGTGTCTGTGTGTGTGTGTGTGTGTGTGTGTGTGTGTGTGTGCGTGTGTGTCTTTGCTCTGTCTTTTGATCTCCTCCAGACAAAGAGAGCAGTGTTCACTCTCTCTGCTATGACCTCCAGAATACAGCGGAACTGGGTGAAGTTACTAAAGCAGGCGATCCAGAACAACACGCAGTGAGTCGGACTTTACACTGGGAGACAGTGGTGGAGGAAGTATTCAGATCCTTCACTTCAGTAAAAGAAGCAATACCACACTGTAAAAATACTCTGTTAGTGAGTCCTGCATGGAAAATGGTACATAAGTAAAAGTACCTAAGTATAATTAGCAAAGTGTACCTAAAATGCTGAATGTGATATATACATTTACCATTGTAGTTGGTCAAGTTGAGCGTATTTTAAGAATTGTATATATTGTTGGCTAGATAATAACAAAAATAACTAGTAACTAAAGCTGTCAAATAAGTGACAGTGGAGTAAAAAGGTACAACATTCCCTCTGTATTATAGTTGAGTAGATCTATAAAGTGGCGTAAAATGTACCTAAAATTTGTGCTGAAGTACTACTATAGTATACTACTATACTATTATACTTGAGAAAATGTACTAGGATACAATCAACTCCTGCTGGCAGAGTACTGTATGCTACAATCAGGAATTGAAAACAACATTTAAGCAAAGCTAAGCCTATAAAATGACTTAACTTGCTTGGCATGGACTAAATTCCCATACTGTACTATACTGATTTCCATTTCAGTTTAGCTGAAAAAATGCTGTATTTTTTCCTTAAGGGGCAATTTGAAGCTGGTTTGCATATATGAAAATATAAAATCATCATCACATACTAAAACAACGTAGAAATACCAAACATATTAATATAAAGATACAATAAATTTAAAGTAAACGTTAAAGGGCACAAGAGTTAAAGGGCAGTGACCAATCCATAATTAACCAATACTGCGAAGATACATTATTTCAAAAAGTGCACGTCAATATGTCTAAACACAGAGTATGTTTAAGTTATGTTTCTGAAATAAAACCAATATAACATATGTCTGTGAAAGAGGGGTGAAGCCAAAAAATTATACATTATTTAAGATTATTGAGTTTCAAAGTTCATTCTTGACCTAAACGAAAGTAGACTAAATAATGTCACATCAAGGTCCTTTTAGTAGCTATCACAAGTAAAATAATTAATAAAACTGCCAGTTTGCCTAACAGAATCTGCCATCTGATCTGTCACAATATATTACTAATTAATCATAATTAGTAATGTACTAATTACAAAACAGGACATCCTTCATGGTGAGTACTTGATGTTTATCATTTTATTCCAGCAAAATGTGCTAAAATCCTCAATCCATTTTAAAAAACAGGCACTCCACTGACCTGAAAATTCCTTAACACTGAAGAAATGCAGACGATGTGATTGGGTGGTCTGTCTGTAGTGAACCCCCCTCTATCATCTTTCTTCTGATGTGAAACTTGACCCTCCTGTCTTTCCCTCATTCCAACCTCAGCCAATCAGACACCGGCAGCGAGAAAAACGACCCCCTCTCCCGGAGACCGTCGTCATGCCAACCCCCTGCTCGGTTCACCTGCAAGGACTCTGGCTTTGATCCTACCACTTCCACCTACTCCACCACAGCTGCAAACTCCCGTCAGGCTGACCACGACAACCAAACTGAAGATGGGGATCTGGACTTATCTCCAGCCAATCAGAGAGAGGAAGGGGAGGGCTGGGACCGCGAGCAAGCGAAGCGATTAGAGGAAAGGAACAAGTGGTTCGAGGAGGGGGTCCCCTTCAGTGAGATGGGCAGCAGGTGGGACTCCATGGAGCTGAAAAAGGGGAGTGTACCTGTGCCTGTGATTGAGACCATGGACTCAGAGGTCAACATAAAGTGGGTAGAATTCGAGACGATGTCATTCAGCGACATGAGCGTGCAGTCTCTCATTGGAGCCCAGGCTTATCAGTCGAGCACCCCGCAGGCACCACAGTCTCTCGTTAGCGCCCAGACACATTCGAGCCCCAAAGAGGCCGAACACTCAGTCAACAACGTATCAGAAACTGATTTCTTGAGCTCAAAAGGGGCTCTTCCATCCATAAATGGAGCCAAAACCATTCAAACTAATTCCGCTGAAGCTCTTCAGAAAGAGGTAAGCAACAGTGCGTGAGTAAACATTACTTTCAATGCAACCGATTATGTTAATATTCAGTAGTGATGAACAGTACATCTCAGTCATTTCCCTCCTCCCTTCCCTCCCCCATAAATCCTCTGCCAGGCCCTCTCTCTTCGAAAGCAAGTGGAGAGCATTAAGAGGGAGCGTGCAGCCATTGGGATAGAGGTGAACAGCCCGTGTGGCCCCGGGGCCCCCTGCAGGGCCAGACTAGAAGCCATGGAAGTAGACCATCGGAAAGCACTGCAGGAGCTGCAGGAGAAACACATAGGGGAGATCAAGGAGCTGGAAGAGCAGAGAGGAAGGATGCTGCAGGAGGAGAGCCAGGCAGCTGCTAAAGGTAAAAGCAAAAGCATCAAGCAACGGCAGCTCAGCAAGGACAGTGACACAAATCAAGCTTTGTTAAGGGTTCATTGCTAATTAGCAAACTCTCTCTGTTATTATTATTTTTAAACAGTTATATGTCTGAGCTTGAAGGTTCATTGTTGACCTTGGAAATAATGAATTTTGAGCCTCAGTTCCCAACAATAACAAACAATCCTTCATAGTTTCCATGCTTGCACATCACACAATTTCACCAAGACTTCACAACAAATACTACCTATGTTTTTATTTTAAAAACATGTAGAGAAGTTGAATGAATCTGGTGGAACCTATTTACGTTTTTAACATCGTCATATACTGTGGAAACTTCTGGACTAACTGGAGAGAATATTAAATATTGGTAGTAAGCGCATGGGGATGCAACCAGGTTAAAAAATGAAATCAAAAGGCTTTCCATATTATGTCTTTCCATCTTTTACACTGGAACTTTATCCACACTTTTACCCTCAGGGAGGTGCTAAAGACAAAGAGCTAACGCAATGCCTCCTTATGTTTCCAACCAGCCTCTCTCTGTATTTTTTTTTTCTCAGTAAACTGTCTTGTGTTGTTTTTAATGCTGTGCAGTGAAGTCAAATAGAGTTTAAATAACGAATTAAATAACTGTTTATCGAAGCTATGGAGGAACTGAGAGCAGCGCATAGAGCGGAGCTGGAGAGAGAGGTAGAGAAGGCCAGGAGGTCGGCTGGAGGAGCTGCACACGTGGATACTTCCTACAGAGACCCTATGTAAGTTTGTTATAGTTGCTCTGTTCTCATACTGAGAGTGATTCGCATCTCACAGGCACTCACTGCAGGCTTAAGACGTTCTACACTTGACCATGACCCCTTGGATGCATTATGCTTTACTCCATAACTGGTGTGTTTGTGTGTGTCAGGCCCCGGGCAGACGACGTCTTGCACAGTGAGTTAGATGTGCTGTCAGAGCGCTACTCTCAGAAGTGCCTGGAGCTGAGCCGCACTGAGCAGAGCAGTAAGGGGCGAGGGACTGAGCTTGGTCACAAGGAGAGAGAGCTCGAGCAGCTCAGAAGAGAGAACCAGGTTTATATATATATGTATATATATATATATATATATATATTTCTGATTTCAACATTCATAAGCATACTAGTTCACAATATTTCTCTATACCATCATTTGAGATAAAAAAAATCTATTTTCAGGAGCTTAAGGCCAAGCTGGCGGAAGAGATCAGCCGCATGCGTTACTTCATCACAGGCCAGAGGTCGGACATGGCGTCTCTTGGCAATGCTGAGCACACGGCGTCAGAAGTTGAGGTATTGATAGTAATAAGATCAACGGTTGTGTCTTAATTAGATCCTACATAATCTCAACTCGTGTGAAAGTAGGTGATACTAAAACATCTTGACCTTTTGCTGCATCCCAACATAGTTTAATTTATTACACCTGAAATAATAACTTGGGCATGAAGGACAAACATTGACATTACTGTCATCATGGGGATGCAGGAAGCAATATTTGACTTATGTGCTGTGGGAGTTTGAACCCGCTTTAATAAAACAAACTGTTCAAAGCATTTTTATGGTTTTGTCTTGTATCCCCAGTAATGGCTCCCTGTTGAAACATTGTCACAAATGTAACAACCTTTTTTTCTGGTGGCCTTGTTTGTGTTGAGCATCTGTGGTTGGTCACATTTTAGTGCAGCTTGTGCTGCCATCTACTGCCTGAATCACAGTGCATGTTTCACACCTAGCACATTACTTGTGCTGCAGTGAAATGTTATATGGCTGGACTTCCTGCAAAGTATCTTTTAGTTTAGTAAAAATAACAATACACCAGTTAGGGCTGCTACTAAACATTATTTTAATTACTGATTAATATGCCAATATTTTCACGATCAATTGTTTAGTCTATAAAATGTCAATGCCCAAAATGACATCCTCAAATTGCTTCTTTTGTCCAATCAACAGTCCAAAACCAAAAGACTCTTCATTTACTATCATTGATGACAAAGAAAAGCAATATAACTGAAACGATTGATCAATTATCAAAATAGTTGCCAATTCATTTTCTTTAAATCATCAAACTCATCAATGTATTGACTAATCGTTGTAGCTCTAACACCGGTGTAAAAATACTCCTTTACAAGTGACAGTCCTGGAATCAATGTACTATCAGCAATATGTACTTTAAGTATTGAAATTAAAAGTATTTATAAATGCTGACAAACGGCTCCTATAATTGTTACGTTTGCTTCCATGTGAAAGTCGCATTTGACTCTAGTCGTTGGTCGCTAATTGGAGCAAATGTAACTTCCTTGTATACTGCTAGGTAGTTTCATCTATACCAATACATATTTTATAAGCTGATTGTATGTTTTGTATGTAAAATCTTAATCAGCAAAGTAACTACACAGTAGTTGTCAAATAAGTGGAGTAAATGTAGTGGAGTAAAAAGTACTAATCCTTCTAAAATATTGTGTAAAGTATGAAGTAGCATGAAAAGGAAACACTCAAGTACCTCAAAATTATACTTAAGTAAATGTACTTATTTTCTCTACACTACTAAAAAATATATATAGTGACTTTCCATGTACTGTATGTGTACATTTAAGATCTAATAGTAGGAGTTCACATTTTGTCTTTCAGACTTTACTAAGGGCAAAAGACAATGAGGTGCAGTATCTTAAAAAAGAAATCAGCTGTCTACAGAATGAAGTGCAGTCTCTTACCAAGGTAAGTTTTATGATCTCTCTTGCTTTACACAAATAATCAAAAATAACACACTTCTGTATGTTGTGCATTTACACAATGGATTTAAAGGGTCCTGCCTGCTTGACTTTGATGTGCCTCCCACATTTGTTCCCACCTTTACTCTAGGAGAAGGACGCAGCTTATGAGCGTTATAAGGAGGCCTATGTGGAGCTGAGCAACATGAAGGGGCGTAGCCAGCTGGAGATGGGCTCCCTCAACGAACACTTGAGACTGGCCAACGCTGCACTTCAGGAGGGAGCGAGACAGACCTGACCAATGAGGACGACTCAGAAACTCACAATGAATAACAAAGAAATAAAGCCAATATAAAAGATTTACAAAGTATAACGAGGAGATCATTACAGTACAGTAATAATATGTGCTGTTATGACTGGATATAACAGTGAGAATGAGAATTATGGAAACATTGTGACTTTGAAACCTCCATGCAAAGACTGTTGAGATGAAATAACAACAAGTGTTTATCCTCGTGTAATCGACTCTGTTTATTGAGTGACAGACACAAACATGCAAACAAGAGTGAAGGCATAACTAGTCTTTTGATAGCCTCACAGGATATGAGATTTCAAAAATATTTATTTGATGAAAACATCATGAATAGCAGAAGAGAGAGGAAAGAGATGGGTGGAGGTAAAGAGATGTATGTGGTTGTCAAAGTGCCCCATCTTCCCCATCTTCCTTGTGCCAGCTGGTATGCTTTCAGTTAGTATTGCAAAGCACCCTGTGATGTGAATAATAACAAAAAGAAAACATCAGCTTTGTACTGTTGCAGTTGTCATTATTGCAAACATAACACACACTAAACCCTTTGACATGTGTCTGACACACCCTTTACACATGGATAAGACTGTGCATAAAAATAAAAAAAAAGTCCAAGCAACAGTGTTGAAAGGTTAAATAAGGAGCGGCCAATACACCCTTTGACGTTACCATTTATTTTCTTATGTTGGCTCAGTCGTCGTCGTCGTCGTCCTCGGGGACAAAGATGTCGTGCTCCTCCAAGAGAGCGGCAAAGTTCTTGCTGATCAGAGTTCCCACATACAGGAAAGGCACCACCACTACTGTCATGCGGATTAGACCAAATGGTGTCTGGAAAACATAAAGGAGGAATTGTCAAGAGTTTATTCAAGGGGCAATTCATGAACTGTTCAGATTAGTAACAATATTAATCCCCACCTCAGTTTGCTCTAGAATATTTTGGTCCAGATTTGTGATTATGGGCAACTGTTTCTCCAGAAGCTAAGAGCACAAATCTAATCTCCAAAGTTACTAGTCACAGGGTTGGTGGATATTGCCTAAAATGTAACAAAGCTGAAATTTGTCAGCAGCAGGCTACACAAAACAGTACCCAAACTTTATGTACTGTATTTATATACATTTTCATCTTCAACACTGATTATCTACCATCATATCAGTGTTTGTTTTGCAAAAGATTTGAATTAAAGCACAATTTCTACAGATGTAGTTAGGGCTTTAAGGTGGGTCATGCTTTACTACCTAATTACTAACTAGATGCCCTGTTTTGAAGAGGGCATCTAGCCCTGAGTGGAAATCTAGTTTAAAAAGGACTTCATTATCATAGTACATATTTGTAAATGAATGCGTTTAATCAAATTACCCACAGCAAATCTTCGACCAAGTAATATTCTACAAGATAAAAGTTAAAAAACCTGCAGAAAGAGCGGGAGGAATATGGGGTCATTAGCTCTGAGGCCCCCCAGCAAGTTAATCCAGCAATGAGTGGAGCAATTCTTAAAATTGAATGAGTTTCAACACATTTCTTTCAATATGACCCTTGGCTATGGTCATGAGAGGGATTTTTCTGTGTCTTTCCAGTGATATTGAATTGTCAGAGAAAAGCTAAATTAGAGGCTAATACAAATTGTTCGTTTAGTCTTGGCACAATATAGTCAACTTGACTTTAGGCCTAGAGAATTAAAAAATTCTCTAGGCCTAAGTCATTCTGATGTTAAAAGTATTTACAGCTTTCTGTATGTACGGTTTAGTTGGGAGTTAATTTAATCGCATTGGACATCGTTACAGTTGCCGAAAACTACAGAAAGGTAAACTACTGTAATATGAACATACAGCATATCTGTTCATTTTCCGACAAAATATTGACAAAAAAAGGGGTAATTACTTCCTGAACGAACCTCTACTGTTTGTGTAAATATGCGTTTATTGGCTGCCCTGACTAACCCAGCGGATCTTCTGCATTTCTATTCGCCACAGCTGGTGTCAATCCAGCGTTATGTCCCGTTTACGCTGTCAGTCATGTTTTTTGTCGGTTTTCACGGTAACCACGAAGGAACAAAACTCACTTTATCCGGTTTCGGTAAGATTGCCCCCGACGACGTTGATCCTACGTTCCTGATTTGAGTCGCCCTGGATATGTTTGATGTTTTCAAGCCGGTGTTACGGCTCATTATCCCCGTATTTCTTGCGGAAAGCCGCAGAGGGACCCGCAGGATACTCGTCGCCATTTTTTCCAGTATAAGGGTGGGACGGGGATGCCTTTTATGGGCGTGTCTTGACGTTTGACAGAAAGAAAACTGTAACAGCAAGATATATGGGCCTACTTGTGATGCAGCAATTGCATTAATCAATTAAATACTGCAAATTAAACTTTGTCATTACACGTAGCCATTAGATTTGTGGCAGGTCTGACTTCCGCATTCAAATTTACGACATCTCAACATTAAAATACTGAGGCAAGTCGATTTAGATCTGTGTATGTTAAATTTACCGAATTTGGTAGTAACTATGTAGGAAATAATCACATCCACGCCACTGATACATCACTACACACAGTGACAAAAATCTATGAAAAAGTGTTCCTGACTCAGAAATTACCAACATTTTTCCAACACCTTCTTTACAGGGTGAATTTGATGTGAAAGCTTGAAGAATTGGCTGCTTCTTTAACTTTATAACAAATGCAGTTTTTATGATGAACACAGGAAACCTTAGACAAGTGACTGATAACAACTGACACACTATAACACAAAACAATTGACCTACCTACAAAATCCCATAGTCAAACTATGAGTAATAAAACAGTGATATGATTTTTGTATAATATGAATTTTGTTATTCCAGATATATTATATGTGTGTCCCAAGGTCCAGGCTAAAAGAGCTTTGCTAGTGAACTTGTGTAAACTGATCAGGAAAGAAATGTCCAATTAAAAATGTAACAATAAAAACAATGTAAAATAAAATAAATATGTGGTGGACGCATTACTTTTCGTATATTCCACAACTCACTTGATCATATATGTATTGTTCAAAGTACTCAAATACAAAACCAAACATATTTATTTAACATTTTGATAGTGAGGTGTAACGTCACCAAACCAAACAGCGCGCGAGACTGACTGCAGCACTTCCTCGAGCTAGAGGCACGAGGGCGCGCTCCGCGGCGACGCGCACGGAGAGGAAGTGGAAAGACGGAAGAAAGGACGTTGAATAAACTTGCCAACTTCTAGCTGACTAGCTAGAAATACAGTTAGATACCATGTAACGGACGAAGTGGCTGCTAATTTTGATACAAACTGAGTTAGCTGAACAAACGCCCTGTCTACATCCAGTCACCGCCCTCTCAACTCGCCACACGACACGACCAGGGGACTCCAGCAGTTTTCAAACAGACGTTGCACTTGCTCAGCCGACCCGAAGTCAGCCACCGTTAAAAAGTCACATTTAGCTGCTGTTAAAGTGCTGTGACAACCAGTAAATTGCATTAACGTTACACACAACCAGCCCGCTGCCTCTGCGAGTCCCGGGCTTTCTCGTCCGTGAGGGAAAAGTTGTCCGTGGTGGTGGAGGAGCCAACGAGGCCTGCAGTTTGAGGCTGCATGTGTAAGGACTGTTGCTGGCGAGGAGTGACTCACACTACGGTAGCAAAACACTCAGAACATGTCGGCCCAGGCACAGATGCGAGCGATGCTGGACCAGCTGATGGGGACGGGGAGAGACGGTGAGCACTGCTGGCTGTGGTTAAGATCGGGGTTTGATTACACCGGGAGAAGAGTTTGTGTTGTTGCTAGCATTAGCCTGAAAGCTAACCTGTCTGCCACACAGTGACAGTGAGGCATGCTGTGCTAACCAAGCTAGCGTGAGGATAGCCTGCCGGCTAGCTACCTGTTGTTTATGAGTTCTGAGTTTGCATGGCAAGTGAAGTTGTTAACATCTCCTACAATAAATATATTAATAACATTTTAGCATCCCACTTGGTCGTGGTCGGTGTTCTCTTTTCTTCGTGGCACCGCTTCGTGCTACCAGATGTTGTCATGTTATCAGACCATCCGAGCAGCTAACTTTGGGGTTTCGCGTTACATATGTACGACTAATTCATCGCACCAGTCTGCTCCTCAGTGATTTAGTACGTATCGTACTAGGCTACAGTCTGACGTATGGGGTAAATCACAATCTAATGTCTGTCTGCTGTTGTGCATTTCTTTTTAAAGGAGATACCATGCGGCAGAGAATCAAATTCACAGATGAGCGAGTTTGCAAAAGTCACCTCTTGGATTCATGTCCTCATGACATTCTGTCTGGCACCGTGAGTATATCATGTTTATACACACACCTATACGCAAAGAGCATTATCATCATAAACACTGTAGTATTAAGACAGTTGTTGTCATTGGTTTCGGTTCTACTCCAGCACCTTCAGCCTAAAATAACACAATGACCATTTTAGGGTGCTCCCATTTATATTGTGCGAGCAGTTTTATACATAGGCGTTTGTCGGTGATCGTAAACATACAGACAAGACTACCGAGAGGCTATTTTTCATCTGATCCCCATTCAGAAGTTTCACTGTCTTAGGATCAGATTGAAAGGAAAAAGCCCCCACAAGCCACACATGAAGATAACTACCGTACAGGCCTGACGTAGCACCACAAGGACTGGTACCAAATGTCAGCTGATGTTTGTGGTCATGGACTTCATTAATTCATTCATTTAAACATTTGAATGTAACTGTGAACTTGTCCTGTTACTTTCCATCCCGTCACACTGGAAGACTGTATATAAGAGAGGCTACAGTTCTAACACGATTCATCTGATGTGATTGTAAACACCCTAAATAACAAACACTATTTCGAAATCAATATTCTATAGTTTAAAACAACACAGAAATGTGCTTGTGTCTTAATACCCAACGTGATGCTATTTAAAATGCTCTAAAACAAGTTAACATTTTCACATTAGGGAATTATTGGCACAACAAATCGACGAAGCATACGAACACAATACATTGTCTTTCTCATTTCTGCAGAGAATGGACCTGGGAGAATGTATGAAAGTCCATGACTTGGCCCTCAGAGCAGACTACGAGATTGCCTCTAAAGAGCAGGAGTACTTCTTCGAACTTGATGTGAGTTACACACCTCAACACCCCATCATGTATACCTCTGGAGAAACTATTTGTTTTCTATGATTCCACTGTAAATAGACACAAATCTTATATCATGACCAGTTCAATATGAACAAGTGCCCAAAAAATCATGATTGTCCTCATGATTGCTAGTATGAGCGAAACAGATAAACCTTGTTGGCAAAGCAGAGCAGACACTGAGCATATATATTTAGCACCAGTAATAAATAGCACATGAGTTCTATAAAGTATGTAGTAAATTAAGTTTCCAAGAGTTTGTTGGATACGTTTTGTAAAAAGAAAAATGTTTTTTTTTTTCAGATGATTTTTGCTTTGCAACTTTTCAACAAATTTTCCACCATAGGACACAGTGTATATTTTACACCAAAGAAACCCATCCATTTATGTTTTTCTCGCAGGCTGCCGAACACCTTCAGTCTTTCATCGCTGACTGCGACCGCAGGACCGAGCTGGCCAAGAAGAGACTAGCCGAGACGCAGGACGAGATCAGCGCTGAAGTGGCTGCAAAGGTGACAAACTCACTGTTGACATTGCAAGCTGGATTATTATCAGGTCACTGTGAATTCTGCACTCTTCATAACGGAGGCAAATTATCTTCGTGGGTAAATGCAAGGCCTCCGGTTATCATGAATCTGTGCAAAGTAACATTTGTTTTAGAGCACATTTTTTAATCTCTGCTTCTCCTGCCATGAAAAGGCTGAACGTGTCCACGAGCTGAACGAAGAGATTGGGAAGCTGCTGGCCCGGGCAGAGCAGCTCGGGGGCGAGGGGAATGTAGACGAAGCCCAGCAATTGCTGGAAATGGTGGAGAAGACCCGGGCCTTGAAGAAAGAAGCAGAGGTTATTATTATTGTTGTTATGACAAGTTTATTGTGTTAGAATAAGTACATATTTGTATGTAAAGGTCACCAACTACACCTGAAATATTAGTTTCTGCCTGTGAGGGTTTACTAATGACAACAGTAAAGAATAAATTGATTGAATTACAGGTAACCAAAGGCAGTTAAACACACTATCTGTTCTCTAAATACAAATAGATAATGACAGAAATCAAGTAAGGAAAACATTGAAGGAATTCTACTTCTTGTGGTGTGTCTTATAACCTTTGTTCTTGCAGGATGTGTACAGAAACTCGATGCCAGCCTCCAGCTTTCAACAACAGAAACTACGGGTGTGCGAGGTGTGCTCTGCCTACTTGGGTCTCCACGACAACGATCGTCGTCTGGCTGACCACTTTGGGGGCAAACTGCATATCGGCTTCATCGAAATCCGCGAGAAGCTTGACAAGCTAAGGGTAAGGGGTGCACCGGAACTAGCACTTTAAAAGTTCATAATTTGTTGATCAATATGATCACTTTAGTAGACATGTGAGTTATGCTTGTACTGTTCCGAAATGTGCAACTTTTGTTTCATCCAGAAAGCAGTTATAGAGAAACAAGAAAGAATGCGAATGAGGAGACGGGAGGAGCGTGAAAAAGAAGATGAAAGGGAGCGACAGTGGGAGGTGGAGCGGGAAAAAGAACGAGAGCGGGAACGAGAGCGAGAATGGGAGAGAGAACGAGAAAGGGAGCGGGAGCGTAGGAGGTAAGGAACCGTCTAACTTCCACTGTTACTGTGTACAAAGAAAAAGTTCAGGCTCACCTGATTGAATGTGTTTCTGTCTTAGGTCAAGATCTAGAAGTGGAGAGAAATACAGGTACGTCTGCTTTAACCAGAATCACTTTATGATTTGTCTTTGTCAGAGACATGTTGGGTGACTTACAGTTTCACAGATGATACAAACTGTAGAAATACACGACCAGCCATAACATTATGACCACTGACGCGTGAAGAACGTTGATTATCTCGTTACAATGGCAACTGTCAGTGGGCGGGATATATATTAGCCAGCAAGTGAACATTTTGTCCTCGGAGTTGATGTGTTCGAAGCAGGGGATATGGGCAAGCGCAAGGATGTGAGCGACTTTGACAAAGGCTAAATTGTGATGGCTAGACGACTTGTGGGGTGTTCCCGGGTCTGCAGTGGTCTGCGTAGCCACAGACCAGGTCAGGATGCCCATGCTGACCCCTGTCCACCGCCAAAAGTGCCTACAATGGAACTGAAGAACTGGACCACGGAGCAATGGAAGAAGGTGGCTTGCTCTGATGAATCTGAATTTTTACATCACGTGGATGGCCGGGTGCGTGTGGGTCGCTTACATGGGGAAGACATGGCACCAGGATGCACTCTGGGACGCTTTTATCCAAAGCGACTTCCAAACTCTGGGGGGTCCATACCACCTACCTAAACATTGTTGCAGACCAAGTACACCCCTTCATGGAAACGTTATTCTCTAATGGCAGTGGCCTCTTTCAGCAGGATAATGCGCCCTGCCGCGCTGCAAGAATGGCTCAGGAGTGGTTTGAGGCACACGACAACAAGTTCAAGGTTTTGACTTGGCCTCAAAATTCCCCAGATCTCAATCCAATCGAGCAACTGTGGGACGTGCTTGACAAACAAATCCGAACCATGAAGGCCAAACCTCACAATTATACCTCACAACTACGTCTTGGTGCAAGATCCCACAGCACACCTTCAGAGGTCTAGTGAGTGCATGCCTCGACGGGTCAGGGCTGTGTCGGCGCCACAAGAGGGACCTACACAACATTAGGCAGGTGGTCACAATGTTATGGCTGATTGGTCAGGATGTAGTAGTGTCCATTGTTAGGCAACTTGTGTGCCACGATGTGGTTTCATAAAGGTAGTCTTTCATTATAGCAAGTAGTTTTTAAAATTATAAAATAGAAAGTCAACTGTGATGATATGTTGATATATTGGAAGAATCGCGAGATACATTAAGAACCAACACAATTGATAAAGCTGTTTTGTGAGTGGTAATAAAAGGTTTAGAGGTTGACACGGATCTGATGCACGAGTTGTAGCGGCACAGGTTAAGTGGTTTGAGTAAAAGCTGGGAACATTCATTTAGAAATGTAATGAGGCTGCTGTTCAGAGACATTAAGACTATCTAAAAATAATGCAATTATATAATATAATTATAGTAATTATATAATACAATTCTAAAAATAATGCTTCAGGGAACAAAGGCAGAAGTGCAATGTCCCACAGCAAATGCAACGTATATTATACAATGTTTATTACGTACGACTGTGGCCATTGTGAAGGTCGTCTTCTGCTAACGGAGTTGATCACGAGACAAGACGCATCAGCTTGCAAAGCCTTTATCTGAGAATCTGTAGCTTTTCCTTAAACCTTGAAATCTGTTTTTCTCCGAAAATCAATTTTCTGAAGGGATGGAGGCAGTTCGTCCTCCCATCATTCAAGACGCCACCACTCCTCTCGTTCCAGAGAAGAAGGTGGAGAACGGGATCGTGAGAGGGAAAGAAAACATCGGCACAAGGAGAGGCATCATTCACGCTCCGACTCTCACAGGCGCAAAAGGAAGAGGTGTGGCCTTTGTCCATCACTGACACTTACACAACAGCATCATTAGGAGAGGATTGGCCGCTCGGAGAGTTAAACTCTTTATCTAACGTAACTCACTCATTCAGCTACACACAATTTAAACGATGTAACCAGTGATCACATTATAAGCTGCCATATTCTTACCGCACATTCAGAACACACGAACCAAAGCGTCAGTAAAAGCAGTCATATTGTGCATATTTTCTACATGTTTTTTATAATATTTATACTTGCTTTGTCTGTCTTTATGTTTTCTACCTGTGTTTTTTGTTATGCACCTAAATATTAAGGCAAATTCTTTGTATGTGAATACCTACTGGGCAACAAACCTGATTCTGAAGTGATACGGTCGGTTGTTCTCAGCACCGTCAACTCAATATCTGAATGGAAATTTGTTGACTTGTTAAGAAATCCAGCTGACATGCAAGTGCTTATGAATGAATTTAGTGCTGAAATCACTTAGAAATAAAAATGATTAACAGCTATTTAGAGAATCAGTTAATGGTTTAGGTCTTTTTTTGAGCAAAAATGCAAAGTCACTGGTTCGAGCTACTCAAATGTGAGGATTTGCATGTTTTCTAAGCATATATCATTTATCTATTTTATTTATTTATTTAAAGATCCAAAAAGCAGCTTGAATGTGTCACCCTGTCCTCTTAGAAGATGCGATGGGTGTTCTTCACAACTGTCTGCCATTTATTAAATAATCAATTAATCTTACAAATAATATCCAGATTACAATCAATAATTGATATAATCACTTTCCTGCTCTCGATTAATTTATATTTAATATATTTATTTATATATTTATACAATATAGTTGAATGTGGACTTTAACTTGAACTCATTCTTTTTGTACAAATGTTTCCAGTTTTTCTTTCACAGGTTTCACCCCAGCTAGTCTGACCTGCTCCCAGACACCGAGGACCATCTTTCTACATGTTGACAACAAATCCATGGCTAATTGTTTCTTCTCCCCCTCAGGTCTTCCAGAGACAGATCATCTAACACCCGCGAAAAAGAGCGCTCGCTGTCCCAGGAGAAATGTGCAGAGGGACTGCGTGACGACAGGGCGGAGTACAGAGACTGGGAGGACGGGGAGAAGTCCCCCTCTGCGGACACAGCCAGGGGCAGGGAACGGGAGAGATCCCTGTCGTACGAGCGGGACCGACGCTCCAGCTCCGAGGAGCGAGAGTCCGGGGAGATATGAACAGGAGGGGGACGCCTCCAAAGTCTCTCATTTGGATATATTGTTTAGTAAAAGGGGCGTGGAGAGATGAGTGTGTGTTGCTGCGAATGGGTGCGTGACGGCTTTGTATGTGTGTTCATGTTAAAAAGTGGGACGTTAGCAGGGGTGGGCGTGGGTGAGGGAACAACTTCAGTGGTGGCGGTCAAGGAAACATGCAAACTTTTTTAAGAATCTGAATTGTGAGGCTAGTGTGACCTGGAAGCAGCATTTCATTTTTTTTTTATGCCACCCTGTCGATCTCATGTACAGTTATTTTGACAGCGATGAGGGACGAGTGAGTGAAACAGCAGCCTTACTTTGAGTCTGTTTTTTATTTTACTCACATGAAGTGCTGTTATTTTTTTATCATTAGTTGAACCTTAAATGTTAAAACTGTTTTACCTGTTCCATTACGAATCTTATCAGTTACAGTAGCTATGGATTCTTTTACACGGGTCGGACTCATTGATGTGGCTTGCAGTCGTTTTTTTGAAATGAGCTGTGAATGACTGAAGGCACTTCTGATGTTTGTGTTTTATTTGCTGCCTTCAAGCCATAACAATCTCTTTTGGAAAAAGCTGATACACATACCAGAGCCTGCCCATAATCAACTCAAGATGCAGCAATGAGCTCGTACTTATAAAATAAACTCACTTGTTCCCCTGAAAGAAGTCATCCAAACATTTCCAGTCAGCTGCTGACATGTGAATGCATATAGATGATGTGCATCTTTACATAGTGACACTTAAAGGCCCAGGGACTTGTGTCCTGTTTGCTGTGATACAACCTGGATGTACTGTGGGGGGAGATCTTATTTTGCTGTGCCACCATTAAGTGAATAAAATGTTCTGCTTCTATTCAAACACTTTGTTTTTATACATATTTCTCTGTAACTTCACCTTCTGTTTATGCATACAGTGTGGTCAGCATCTTATTATTGTGACACAACAAGTGTTGTGGTTAGAGAGCTTGTGCTGTGGCCAGCTCTTTACCCCTCCACCCCATTTTATCTTTACTGAAAACACAATTGTACATAGATATTCGTACACACATTAAACACATATTACAAGAATCTACCCCCCCAAAAATGCTGTTTTCAAATTAGAGACATTGTGCATAAAATATAAAACGGTCAAATTGAAAAAGTATATTTATAAAAGTATAGTATATAAAAATATATTTCTAAATTGTTTTTGAACAAAAAGAATTGTTTACTTGCTGACCATTTACTTGAATGAAATAACGTCCTGTTAAGATACGAACATTGATTTCATTGAAGGATCATGGCTCAGGATGCTTTGTGCTCCTACCTACCTGCCAAAGTGCCACTGAACAAGAGTCGGACTCCTTCTGCTCCCCGTCGATTGGAAAAGCAGCTCCGCTCAAGTCCCGAATCACTGCGTTTTTGCTCCATATGCAGAATCTTCATGCAGTAGATCACGAGTGAATTGTAAAACAGCTTGCGGCCTGTAGGTGGCAGAATATTACTGGCCATGTGCGGGACACGTCATGACGTCTACCGGTTATGCGTTGAAAACGTCATGACGTCAGGCGCACGTTCGGAAAAGAAGCGCGAGTGAACATGAACTAACTAAACTGTCGAAACTGACACCGTTTTAAGGCTTTATGTCGGGATGTCGTTGTTGAAGCCATTTAGTAAACTGCCTGGATTGAACACAGCGAACATTTTGGTGAGTTTGTGTTTCATTAGCTTTAACTATTGACTATTGACCGCTGAGTTAGTGTTTGGGTGATAAACAAAGCATCGGATACGGTGTTGAGACTGTTTTAGCTGCTCAGGATGAGCTAACAGTGAAATAAAAGTGTTAAAAAGAAATACTATTAAAGTGAGGTAAGCTAGCTGACATACATTTTATCTAAACACAGCAAATGTATGTAAGACTTCAGTTCACTCTAAGTTACATGTCCTATCTGACATGATGAGACACCCACGAGTGACAAGGTACATCTGGATGGAAAGATGATTCCAAAAAAAGAGATTTTATTATATGCACATATATTGTGCATTTATTGTTTTTATTGTAAAATACCGGATTATTTTAACCTTCAGCACCCTTTGGTGGTATGGCTCACATGACATGAAGTTGAAGGGACAAATAGTGAAAATGTTGCCTTAATAACATGGTATTGCAATATCTGGTTCTTGAGATATCTTTCAGAATAAATAAAACTGTCCAGAACTGTATTCGGACCCTCTACACAATGTAACAGTGTCCTGAAGTACGGTATTCAAAATTGTACTCAACTAAAGGTGTGGAAGTATTACAGTAATTTTACAGTGAAAAATAATTTCTCTCTGAAAACACTGGCAAGTGTTACTTTCCATCTCATGTTCAAGTACACTTTGAAAAAACAAACCTATTTAGGTCGTGTTGAAGTGTGTTACAGATCAAAGGGTTATCATCAGGTTTTGTGCTGACTGAGTGTTTTTCCTGCAGCTGGTGGAGAGCGAGGAGCAGTTTCAGCAGAGTTTAGCAGACGCTCTGGTGGAGGAGACCGCTGTCACTGTGAATGTGTGAGTACTGTCTGCAGCAGACAGCTGGACGTGCCATCTTTTATTCATTATTCGTTATTGGAACTAGACTAAACTGTTCCAGTAACAATAACAATTGCTAACAATTGCTTTTTAATGGGGATGGCGGTGGCTGGTGAACAAATAGTCTCTTTAAACGATTTACTTTAGTAAATTACTGTATAATACCAAGAAGATATGTTGCAAACTTTGGGAGCGATTGAGGGTTCAGCTCACGACTGTTATGCTGCGGATGCTGTACATCAGAGTCATCGTAGTTACCAGTTTCAGCCTGACAGCAAACATGTTTATTGTACCAATCAGGAGACTGGCTAAGAGTCTGCCTCTGCCCGTGGAGAATGAGACGAGTCGTCCAAAGATAGACCTCGTGGTGTTTATCATCAACCTGACCTCAGAGCTCAGGTAGCTTTCAAACCTTACATGATATTCATATTTTAACATTTTTGCCTGTGTGCCTGTCCAGCCCACCTGGACACAGGTAAAACATCTCTGTATTGTAGTTTTAGTTTGACTTGAGGAAACTCATTAGAATCTTTCTCTGAAACCATTCATGTAAGTTATTTAATTATTAGAGACATTTGTTTCTTAATGGTTGTGAAAAGTACACAAGTGCTACAACATGTCATCATAATGTGACGTATTAGTTTCTTCTGAGGCATGTAT
Source organism: Nannoperca australis (assembly GCA_036023655.1). NCBI lineage: Eukaryota > Metazoa > Chordata > Actinopteri > Centrarchiformes > Percichthyidae > Nannoperca > Nannoperca australis. Next base: position 31,330 of record JAVQJD010002725.1, read on the forward strand.
TATTTTTGTTTTGTCGTAGTTTCCAGTCAACAGAAGCTTCCCTGAAATATTTGGACCCTGGATATTTCCTTGGAAAAGTCTGCTTCATGGTCACTAACGGTATGTCAACAGGTTCGATTCTTTAAGCATTTGTTTCCTGAGCTCCTTGAATCACATGAAAGAGGACAAAACAGGAGCACAAGGGATTAAATGAAGCACAAATGGTCACTGTGTATATACCTCATCCCTCCCTATATTGTTAACATTTTATCTAAATCTTTCCTGTGAGTCTCTCTCTGACCGGCTGCACTCTCGCCCGTCCGTCTCTTGTAGCTCGTAATGCTTCGGTCCCCACAGAGCGCCTGGACGCTGTCAGAAAGCTGGCTGCATCGCTCCACTGCCCTTTGCTGTTTGCAGAGGACCAGGTTTGCATCTTTTTTTCCCCACAAACAGGACAAGTGAGGATGGTTTAAACCTAAGACATAATTTCAGAGGCAAACATATGTGCAGCACTGTAATGTAGCGTTAATAGGTTTGATTGCCACAGTGGGAACAGGACTTTATTTAATTTAGTTCCCCCCCCCCAAAGGGGTGTTACAAGGTATTAAAACATTGTAAATTTAATTTACAAAAATCTTAAATGTTTTCTCCACAGGCAGTAATGTTAAGTATTAGGGCTGCAACTAATGATTATTTTAATTATCAATTAATCAGCAGATTCTTTTCTCGATTAATGGTTTTGTCAATAAATAGTGAAAAATGGCCGTGATCATTTCCCACAGCCCAAGTTGATGCCCTCAAGTGTCGTGTGTTGTCTTAACCCCAATGATATGTGTTTATCATCATACATAACAAAGACAAGCATAAAATCTTCCCATTATTGAAGAAACCAGTGCATTTTTTGCTTTAAACAAAAAACGATCATTTGATTATCAAAATAGTTGCCAGTTATTTCGATCGAATATTAAGAATATAATCGTTTCGGCTAGATTGTTTTTATATAAATGTTTTCATATGTAATTGCTGCAGGAGGCTGTTCAAACCTTTTTTGTACCATCTGACCTGCAGCACACACTGCTACAGTAGCGTGTGGGAGCTCATGCTCTCATGATGGGCATGTGTCGGTTTGAGCAAGAAAATGTATCCAGGTCACCTTCATTTTATTTTATCGTTAGGAATTATTGTTATACTCTGCTGGGAAATACTGAAAACTATGTGATATAATAATAAATAATTCTAGGTCTACTTGTTTCCCATCCTACTTTCATACTTGTGGTCAGCATGATCAATATGTGTGTCACAAACTCCCTGCAGAAACGCAGGGGAAGCTGTTGGTTAATGTGTTTCTGTTTCTTTACAAGCGGTTTTGTGTAATGCTCTTCCCCTCCAGACACCAGATGGTGTGGCCAACGCTACAGAGAGGCTGCTGACCATCTTGAAGGTGGCGGCCGGCCTTGTTCCCATGGCTACTGCTCTCTACCTGTCCAACCTGACACGCTGCACTGTGCCGCCAGACATCGACCAGCCGAGCTTCGATTAATTCCTGTGGACGTCTGCGTTGAAGGGAATGCCTCCTCCGACTTTTTCACGTTTGTTTGTAGTAGTTCATCGCACACTGGAAACACATGAGCTTGTTACGTCCTCTATTCGTCTTACGTCACGTGCTTTTGTTTTGACCTTTTTAGCGGCTGCAGTTTCCATCTTCTACCTGCAGTTAGGCTATGCTTTTCCTTTTAAAGTGCAGATCAGCAGAACTGGTCACTGAGTGGTTTCTTAACTATTTGTGGAGTCCAGTTTTGAAATAATACCCATTCCCAGGTTCGTGATCTGTAAAGAACCCAGCAGGCCTTTTGCACAGCTGACACGTTGCAGTCGGAAAACAGGTGTAAATCATAACCTTTTAATTAGCTGCTTCACTTTCAGGGCCCTGGTATTGTGCATGCTGGGACACTTGAGTAGAGCAGAGCCATAGTTAATGTTATTAATAACACCTGTGCTTTTCCTACGACGAGACCAATCTGCAACAAACTATCGCACTAACTCAGCTCTCTGTTCAGTTTTTGACAGTTTGACACGAAGAAGTGAATTCTAACCGATACAGTGACCTTTTATTTAGATTTTTACCGTAGTCCTCTACTGGACCGGCTTATAGCTACATTAAAAGTCTTCTTTGTGTGTGCATAATACATTGATTAAAGGCTGCATGCGCATGTTACACCCACGCAGGTGATTTTAATTATATCGGCTGGTGAGCGCTCTTCTCCGGACTGTGGGCGTGTACAGTCTGTGCCTCATTGACGTGTCCCTCGCTCTCCTTTTAGCTCTAAGGCACCTGTGAGAGCGGGACAAATAACAACTTAAGAAATGGAGTTTGCCGATACGATGCCATTTCCAGCGTAGCATCTGTCCCCCTTCAGCCTACACACAGGTCTAAGCGGCCAGATTGAAAACACCGGTGTTTGTCGGTGTGCCAGGCCTTTAAATTACACTGCGCCAAGAATATATCTGTATTTCAAAGTGTATATAATTATAAAACAGTACAGTATGCTTTCTATGTATATAGTGTGTGTGTTACAGACATCTGAACCATCTGTTGGATGCTTTTAACAGGACAACTTGGTGTCGGTACAAGGAAATAAAATCCTTTGAAGAAAAGGATATTTATGGACTCAATGTTTAGTCAAGTCTATTACAGTTTATTTGAATGTACTGTTGGATGATTAAATTAATCACTGTGACAAAACCTATACAGGGCTTCATTTTTTTTGTTTAATATGAATAGTCCACAATATATATACCAGCCCTTTCACTGCCACTAAAATAATGTTCTGTTTGTCACAGATTAGACACATAACCCAGAGTCCTCTGTGTTTGACCTCAGTTCAGCTGCTCAGGCTTCAGTGGGGGAGGCAGAGGTGTGTAATCATAACCACTGTGCCTGTTGTCACGTCTGCATGTGTGCACTAACGCACGCACGTACACTATTAATAGTTGATCATGGCAATTATCCATCATACGAGTTAACCAAACACTGTTGTGGCATCAGGTCAGAAACTGGAAGGACAACAAGGAGCCACTGGGTCTGGAGAATGTCACTGATAACACCAACATCTTTGTCTCTCTTTGCACATTTAAAACAAACAGAAACACTTGACCGGTCAACCAGAAGAAAACATTACTTTTTTTACACTTATTAAGATGAATGCTGTGGTCAAAGTGCACAGCAGGTAATGTGAAAGTTGGTCAGGGTGTTTTATTGTTTAAGGTGACAAAGGACAAAAGAATTAACTCTGAGTGACCTCTAATGTGCCATTGAGCTGCTCTACCACAATTACAGTCACCTCTGGCTTTTATCAAGAACCCTAATATCTTCGTCCTTTGTGGAATAGGAAGTATATTTGACCCGTGTAGCAGCAGCAGCAGCATGAGTGAACAGGAGAGGTAAGTGAGTTCACACTTGACCAATGTCGGAAAGGAAAACGAGGAGGACTGAAGTTGAAGGTTGGTAGTTTACAGGAAGTTGAAGCAACTATAAAGTCCCCAATGGCTGCTGTGACTCTGTACGATCACGTCCACATTGGATCAGGTGACTAAGAATCAGGATGATACTACTGTGCGGGGGGGGGGTATTTAAGTGGGGGTTTTATGTGTCTGTGTGTGTGCAGATACTTGTTTAGAGTTTTAGTCCTGATTCCTGTTTGGGCTGTCAGACTAGCAATGTGCTGGACTGGATTTCAGACTACAATATCTTAACAAAGACATCTTTTCTCTCATACTTTATTTATAACCAGCTGCAATTAGTTTTAACTGTATTTCCCTCAGCATAGAGGACACAGGAGGTGACTAATAACAGAATCATCATGTGTGTCCATGATTTAGTTTTTTTAATATTCAGGAAAAGAACAAAACTAAAGAAATACTAAGCAGCAGAATTTTATTGATATGTGACAGGTTTACAGTATGTCGTTAGTCAAGAAACAAGATCAATCTCATTTAACTTAAAGAAAATGTTTATTATTGAGCAGTTTCAGGAGGGAAAAAACCTATACCATCTAATACAATAATGCTGCAATAGAAGATACATTTGTGATGCTTATGTTGTTTAACTCTTTCATATTTGAGGCTGTAATTTATGGTGGTAGTGTAATGGATTTCCTCTCATTGCAAATTAGATGATGTATATTTACAGAAGATTAAACCATTTGGTTTTCAAAGAATGTGGAACGTTTTGTTGTCTGTCATCTGATCCCCGGACTCATGGGACTTTAATCTTCAGCCGGTGAAGCCCAGCTCTTTGTAGTTGGCCTCAATGTCAGCGATGACAACAGACATCACATTCCTCAGAGCTTGCTTCCCGGCGGCATCGAGTCCTGCCTTCTCCTCCATGACTTTACCAATGACCTCGGCAATCAGCTGAAGAAGAAATACAGAAAAAAATCACACAAACTGCTTTGAAATCAGATTGGAGGACACGTGACAATGGGATGCAACAGATGCAGCTTGTTAAAAACACTTTACTGATGTGGGAGGAAGGATCAAACGTCTACTATATAAAAGCATTCCCTGATGTACACCAACCTCACCTTGAAGTTATTAATGGGGATCTTGTGCTTGGTGGCGTGGCTGTTGGCCAGAGGTTTGAGGATGGCAGCGTGGTTGCCTTTGGCCTTCAACAGCTCACCAAGTTTCTTCAGCACGGTGGCGCCGTGGGCGGAAATGGCTGCGTTACCGGCGATGTCGCCCTGGGCGATGCCGGCAAACTTGGGGAACAGCTTCAGGGTGTCTGGGTGCTCTGTGAATAAGCTGTAAAGAAAAGCAAAAGTGAGGATTCACCTATGATAACACACCACCAGACCAGGGCTGCCGTTGAGGACACTGTCCTCAGTGTTTTTCCATATATTTTGGCAACTTGAGAAGAGGTACATTTTACAGTTTATGGTAAATAAACAAAGGATACAGTGTTTTTTATTCCTGGCAGTGTGGAGAACTCTATGAAGCAGAATTTAGACCTTCGCGTTGGGAAATCAAACTTATAGAAAATATAATTGAACATTTAAATGAAAAATATAAATAAATAAAATCCTTGCAAATAAAAGCCCTGCGAACCACCTGAGCCACAGACAGACTCATATCTTATCCTGTCAGAGCCACTGACCGGGTCAGAACCAGGCTGCCATAGGCAGTGTAGTCAGCCTCCACTGGACCCCAATACTTCAGAACATTGTCAAAGTCAGCCATGATCTGAGGACATGGAGAAACGGGTCACAGAAACAGTACAGAACACTGACTTGAGGAATAAAATATGAAAGACAGGAACAATCAGACCCTGTGTCCTGACCACATCATGTTACACAGTGTTTCTGTTTCAGTGCATTTCTCCTGTTTGACTTGCTGGCCAGCATCCAAGAACAACTGCATTCAAGGGCAGCTCATTGCTTAAGGAGACGGACACATGACCTCCTCAGTGAGTCTGTAACATTACCTTAATGAAGCCCTGCATAATTTACATGAAGTGAAATCAGACACACAGTTGGTTTAGATGCTATTAAAACTGTCACATGGTACAGAGGAGCATGTCAATAAAATATATTTTCCTCTTCAATATAGGTGTTTTATTTATTTCTTACTTTACTTTCTCCCAGCAGTATTTACACTTAAAAACAGCTTAAAACAACACTTAAAAACAGCTTTATTTTTATAATGTTATGTAAAAAAATATTCTCCACCAGTGCATTTCTCTGTATCCTGAAAGTATGATTAATACCCAAAGTAAAGTGAAGGATGTCTTGTTATTCTGAATTCCTAAATATCAAATCCTGCTTTAATCAATACATTTTATTCTCCGTCAGTACACTCTAAATACAATGCATTTAACAAAGAATGGGAATTATTGCTAAGTATGAAACTATTTAAAAAGCCAGTACCTACCTGCAAAGCCGTGAAATATCCTGTGTGATTACACCAAATTCTTCGTGGCCTGACTACCCACCACCACCAAAGCTGACCTTTTATACTCCCTCCCTCTGTCCTGACACCAAATTATTCCAGCACTCCCATCCATCTACCTCTCTCCCCGCACGTCTCTTCAAATGTTCACGACACCTCTAAACTTAATCTGGAAACTTGTTTCCACGCAAACATCGTCTCTGATATGACTGTGTGCCACTTGTGTGTTCTCTTTTTATCTTACTTTTTTGTCTCACCGAGCCTTTACATGCCTGTTTAATCTCATTTGAATAAAGGAGATCATTTTTTACCAGAAAAGATACGCAAACTGTGTGTGTGAGTGTTTAGATTAGATACAACCAGTGTTTGCGTCACCAGGTTTGTGTTCAGGCAAAGCCATAACATTTAAGTGCATTCATGTTCTGTCTCCACTGTGATGTAATGTACTAATTTTAACATGCATTGTTTCATTTTTATGAGATATGTAAAAAATATTATTTCAAGCAGTAAGCCACTAGACTCCAGCTTCACTGTGATTTTAGAGCAGGTTACAGGTGTTGCTAGACCCAGCATGAAGTAGTTTAACTGTCCCGGCTGTATTAAACGTCCAGCTAAAACAAATGCAATCTAATATTAACAGTCCTGGCCCCTTCCCTCGAACCCCTCCTCTTCACTGAAAAACAGTGACAGAGAGCTGAAACAGAAAAACCTGACATCATTAAAAAAAAAACAAGAGAGCGTAAAAAAGACAGTTTCAGTGAAAAAAGAGTGACATGAAGAAAAATCTTCAGAATGTTAAAAATATCAAGTTCACGTTTTGTTTTGTTTTCGATGCCAAATGTAACTGTCACTGATCTGATCTCAAAAAATGCATAAGAATTCGAGTGAAAACCTCTGTTCACTGGTTCACCGATTACGAAAAGCCAGAGAAGGTTAGCTGGGCGTCAAGGCTGCAGTTTGTGGTGCTGTTGAATTGTGTCGTGTTAAAGACATTCAAAGAGGTGTTTCTAATATTTTGTCTACTTCACTTTAATTTTAAGTTATTAGCATAGGCCTATATATTAAATATTATATGTTGTTGACCTTAACTTACCAGCTCCTGAACATTGCCTAAGTGACGGGGAGATGACTAAAGAGTACAAAGTAAGAGTATTAAGTATACGAGTAGTACCACACTCAGCCTTCACCATCAGTATCAGCACAAGCTGAGTTCTCACTGATTTACTGTCATGTTACGTTCATTTAGCAGACGCTTCTGTCTAAAGCGACTTCAGTGTTCAGTGTCTTGCTTACCAACAGGTGGAACACTCGCTCTACCGCCTCAGCTGCTGGCGACCTGTTGACTTATTCTTCATGAGGAAAAGAGCCCTGGTGAAATCTACTTCTTTTCTTTTGGTTATTATGTTAAGGGGGTGTTTACTGGCGCTAAGATGATTCATTAGGCCCATGTTTATTTTATGTAATAAGGTTTTACAATGGTACTTTATGGAAACTATGTAAATTATATTTTTAACTGTGATAAAATCATTGTTTTTTTATAGATACAGAAAGGGGGTTGTGTGCACATCCTGTATATAGTGCTGGATAGAGGACACAGCAGAGAGAAAAAAAACGCTCCCAAACCTTTTTTCAGTTAAACAGGCAATATTTTTATTAAATTCTGTTCAGTTCACTTTACTTCACCAGGACAATCCATTCGATATTAATACTGTTTTCCAATGAGTACTGGATATATATGATAAAAACAATAAGACAATTAAAACATAACAAACAATAATAGAAGTCTGCACAATTTGCCTGGTTACCCAATTAAAATGGTTAATGTAACAAAGGGGAAGGAATACACAGAATGTATATGTATTTTATGATTGTTATGATTTAATTTACTTTTTTAAAACCACAGTTATTTCGCTATATCAGCACTTACTATATGTGTCTTTATATTCCCTTGTGATTCTTTTAGATCTTGTCTTAATGCCTTTTTTAAACATACACAGCCCTTTCAAGTGCAGCACTTTCTCTTTATAGCAGTCTTATAATTGCATGTCCTTTCACACACCTTGTTTCCTCCTCTTGTTCTTACGTACAGTTTGTTACTATTTGATGGTGTCTAATAAAGTTTGTGGACTGTGATCACTCAGCCGCCTTTTGTCTTATAAACCATCAGGCCCTCTGCTGGCAGGTTATCGGGTAAAAGGTAAGCCCCACCTTTACTTCACAGTGATTGGTCCAGATTGTAGCTCCACACGGCCGTTTATCCAATAGCATCTTCAGCTTGCCTCACGTGGTGTCACACCCGGAACACGGCAGTGAGTGTCAAAAAGGCTTCTTTTCTGATTTCTGTTCTTTTCCTAAACCTTTTTTTTTTACTTTCATAGGTTTTAATTACGCCGGTTGTTCAGCAGAGGTGTTCACTGAGATGATGCAAGCTTTGAAAGGCGTCAGACACCTGCAGTCCAGTACAATGAAACAAGCAGGTAGCTAACTTAACTATCTGTCTGTATTTTGTTTGTTCGCTAACAGAAGTTTTTAAAACCATGACAGCCCTTTTAATCGTGTTTACGTGTCAGTAGAATTGTAGATATATAACTAGTAGTAGTTAGTTTTATAAGTGTCTGTGTTTGAGCTGCGTACTATACAATAATAAATACTGTATTTTTATAGCGAATGATTTGTCTTCAATAGCTTCCGTGAAATGTGATCCAGAGACTCATAATCAATAGATAATTAGTGTTGGTATTACATGTTGTTGCGTCCAAACAGAAGAAACATTACAATTAAGTAAGAAGAGGTGTCCAGTGTAGGGATAATATTTGCCATGGATTTGGAGTCACTGGGTCACATTACATGGAAGCTATTAAAAACACTGCCATTATGTTTCATTAAAATATTTCTGTAAAATAAATGACTTCCTCGTGTGCTACATGACACCAATTGTTTATTTATCTTAATTTTAGATAATATGGACAAGTCAGCATGAAGGTATTGGAAAAATGATTGGTATTAAGAGGACCTTGCTGGATCTGGAGTCAAATATACAACTTTAAACTATTTTCACCACAGTCCAGTACCTTTTTATTAATCATCTTTACTAAACACAATAATACAGGACACAAGTAAACACAGCTAAAGAGAGAGAGAGAGAGAGAGAGAGAGAGAGAGAGAGAGAGAGAGAGAGAGAGAGAGAGACAATTAAATGTGGGCAGTGCCTTTATGTTTGCACACAGAGTATGTGTTTTCATAGATTTCTTATTATGAGAATGAGACATAGCATCAGTGTATACATTTATATAACTTAAAAAGACAAGTAAACTGGTTTGACATTAGTACGTGGCTTGCAGAATAATTAGACTGACTCCAGACTGTAGAAAACGTATCCACAATCTTGATATTCGACTGATGGCAGATGAAGTAATATCTGAAGCAAAAATCCAGCTTCTCACATGAGGACGATCTGTTGCATTTTTCTGTCATATGTCAACGTAAATTTAAAATCTTGGTTTTGAGATTTAAGAGATCAAGATGAAGTTGTCAGATCGCAAGGTCCAAAACATACAATTTTAATTATACAGAGAAAAGCGGCAAATCTTCAAAGAGGTTGGGCCTTTTTCTTGATTAATGACTTAAATTAGGCCTCAGTTATCAGTTATTAAATTCTGTATGTTGACAAATTATTTAACCACCAGTAAACAAAATAAATTCCCGATCGCAAACACACCTTTTCCCCCGCTGGTATTGTTCACAAAGCTGTTCCAGCGGCAGGTTACAGTAGGCACAGAAACGTCTTGTTTCTGTTAATATTACGGGTAAGACAGAAACAAATACAGCCTTTATTACTAAACCAGAGTGTGAACTTGTGGGTCCAGTTTCAGAGCTCTCTGTACCGGTCCCATGGGGAGAGATCAGAGGTAAAGTCTGGGGTCCTGATCACGGCCATCCCGTGCTGTGCCTGCACGGCTGGGCTGACAACTGTGGTACATTCAGCACCCTCATTCCTCTTCTACCCAAAGGTAATTGTTGTAGTAAACTGGAGAACTCGCGTAACACTTGATGCTCTCATTGACCTAGTTTGAACTCTTCATACTTGTATTATTACCTAAAGTTTTGCCACAAGCCTCCTTTCTCTCCAAGTGTACAAATCTAAAGCTTTTAGTCGTAACTGATGGGGAGAGCGGTGCCAAGCTCTCATTCACTGCCACTGAAACCGGAGGCTGAATATTTCTTCACTTTCTCTTCTTTGATGTACAGTACGTGTACGCGTAGCACATATCAACAAGTTCAGCTACACCTGCTGCCACTCAGTGTGTAAAAACTAGAGCATGTATGTACCATGTAAACCTTCCTGCCTGTCTCTCAGCTATATACTTGATCACCCACAGACAAAAATATAGTATGGTCAACTTTCCTCCTGACATCACTCGTTACCAAAACACTGTCCTGATAATTGAACTTGGTTCATTGGACATTCATTTCTATGCAGCTCACACGTGTATGATGTTTGGCTAATTAGACGTTGCCTTGTTGTTTCGTAATGATATGATGGTGCCTTCAAATGGGGTCGTGTTTACGAGAAGAGTCCATATGAAGATCCGAGATGTGACGTGTTTGCACGTGCATATTAGAATGTCAAGAGAACAACGAGGAGTCTTTTGACATCCATGTTGCCGTTGCCTAGCAGCGGTGTTCACAAGTAGTGGACACAACTTCTCATGTCGTAGCCAGACGAGATCCATTTGAAGGCAGCGTTCTTATCACTGCCCTTCTCCAAGACATTACATTACATTTGTAGCAGGTTGATAATGGGTTTTCTGACTCAACACACTCAAATGTGCTTCAGAAAGTGTTGAATTCTTTAATTTTGTTACTTTAATGTGTCACTTGGTGAGTCTTCTCTCTGTCATCCTCGCAGAGTGCAGATATGTGGCAGTGGATCTGGCAGGTCACGGTCAATCATCACATCGTCCTCCTGGAGCTTTCTACTCCTTTCCTTCATATGTGATGGATGTGCGCAGAGTCGTTGACGGTGTGTGAGTTCAAGAAGTTCCAGGATGTGTTTAGCCACTAATTCAAATCAAACATCAGTGAAGCAACATGTTCGATCTCTGCGAGAACATAGTGTTCCTTTGTGTTTTATTTCGCTTTAAAAACTTTTGTTGTCCAAATAATTGATTCTGAGCAAATTGTAAACTAAGAGTAACTTAGGTATTGATTTTCTTTTAGAGTTTTGCCTTTGAAGAGTCCTTATTCCAAGGCCCACTTACTAGCTCTTATCGGAGCTGTCCACCACATTTTACAGTTTTTTCCAACATGATGATGTTAGAGCTATCTCTATGACAACTAATAAAGGTCACCTTCTTTTCTGTCAAATCACATTTCCTTTACACTATACAGTATATTAATATCATATCACTATATTGTACTACATCACCCAGTTCTAGAGCATCCGTACTGTAGTGATGTTGTCGTTCAACTTAAAACCGTCAGTTTTTTACGATGAGACACTGAACCTGGTTGATGATCTGTGAAATGAACTCCCACAGCTCTGCAGTGGAATAGATTCTCCATCATGGGCCACAGCATGGGTGAGTGCAGCTTTACAGCAGAGACAGAGCTGTTCAAATGTTTGTGGTATGTTATATTTATGTAAACATTTTCTTTTTTCAAATGTTATTTCAGGTGGGAACGTTGCTGGACTGGTAAGTACAATACACATACAGACTCTGTAGAGACTGTTCAGCTATGCTGTGTGGTATTTAGTCCATGTTGTGTTTCCCACAGTTCAGTGCATTGTATCCTGAGATGGTGGACGCGGTCGTGATGCTGGACTCTTATGGATTCTTACCTACAGCTCCGGTACTTCAACAGTTTTTACACCACAGACTACAGTTACTGCAGGGCTGTGATTTGTTGTTTAGTTAAGGTTGAAGAAAAATACTATGTTCTCTGAAGTTGTGAAGTTGTGATCTCTGTGATGCTAATGCAAAATGTCATTACATATTTTTACACCAGGCTACAGAACAAGATCTTATGTCCTCCCACATGTTGAGAATGTATTGTTGCTTTAGATGTTTTATCGTTTGTTTGACATTTTGAAATGCATCACGTTTAAGAAATGCTTTTAGTCACAGTGTAATTGAGTCTGACACAGTTGTGTCCTTCGGGCCAGTGCTAAACATTCATATAATATTACTGCATTACTACTATTATATATTACTAATATTTCACAGAGAGCTGTGTGGTGCACTCCACTCCTGTCGGGAACTTTGAATTGTTTCCTTAATCATTAATGTCTGTTTTCTCGCAGAAAGAAGTGCCTAAAGTGATGAGGCAGGGGATGGATGAGATGATCCAGTTTGAAAAAAAGACGGAAGAGAAGACAAAAGTTTACACTTATGAGAAGGCAGTTGAGAGGTATTAGATCATCCCAGTCGTTGGTTGTTGATAAATCAAATGTCTAATACCTTTTATCTCTATAGTCAGCTGTTGGCTAAAGTGTTTTATTTCTTTCAGGTTGTTGGCTGCAAACCCGACTCTGTCTGAACAGTCTGCGCACATCCTTTTAGAGCGAGGTCTGGTTCAAGTTGAAGAAGGTACATCTTTATCTTCCTCTTCTCTGCCTTCATGTTTGTTAGGGGCGCTTCTTGTAGAAACTAAAAGGTTCCCAGTCTGAATAATCTCACTATTTTACTCTTGTGCTGAAAATATACAATGTATTTTTCTCTTGCAGGAGTGACGTTCTCCAGAGACTTTCGTATTAATCTTGTAGGTTTCTGCTGAACTGCACCAACTCATCACTTTGCCCTTTTATTTCTCCCAAGCCCTTAAAATGCACGTATGGTACGTTTTGTCTTTTTGTTTTCAGAAAAACATAGCACGCATCAGTGTGGAGCAGAGTCTGGAGATGCAGTCGAGGATACAAGCCTCTGTTCTAGTTATTCTGTAAGACATTCCTCCACCTCATATGTTTTTGTAAACTCTGTACAATGCTAGTAAATTGTACCTCACTAAATATACATGCAATGTTTTTCTTTCTTTCCAGAGCAGAAAGCGGCTTTGAGAAAATGTTTGTAGAATCAGATCAAAAGAAATGTACATCAGCGCTTCTCCAGGCCTACAGGGACAAAAATGTGAGTGTATTTTTACAGTCTGTTTGCGTAAAGTAGGTACACGAGCATCTCCCTGCTTATTTCTATCTGTTAAGCCTGTGTGTGTAATTGTGCCTAGAAGACAGAGAGACAGCTGCAAAACTAGCAGCGTAGCACAAGTTCAATGTCTCAGAGGCAGCAGACATTTTTATAGCTGTGAACCTCAACACTGACCTACATACTGGAACTTGGTTAACAGCTGAGAGAGAGAGAGAGAGAGAGAGAGAGAGAGAGAGAGAACCTAAAATGTGCATCAACTAAACGTCTCCAATGATGGTCTATTTCCAAGTCTGCTGGTCATAGAAAGATTCAGTGGATGTCACACTTTCACTGTGCAACAAAAGATAAGCTCGGGATGTCCGAATGTTAATGATTTTTAAAGTAGCTATAAACGATATTACTATAAGAACAATGTATTTAATGACAATGTGCAAGTAGTCACTTGTAGTGATGAACCTACAGAGAAGTAGCACCTGAATCTGCAGCTCCTCTCGGCTTCATGGAGGTTCATAGTGAGTTTCAGCTCATTTAGCCGTCTGGTCTGCAACTTTAATGTTTTGTTTCACTCTCTTGTTTTCGGCCGCAGCTGTTTTCAACAAAAAGAAGGCAAGAATGCACTAACGACACACAGACACAGTTAGCAACAAACTGGTGGAGCATTTATCGGCTAAAGAGCCAGATATATCCTTCGGAAGTTGGTGGAGAGCAAAAAAAAAGAGTAAATATTGGACTCACATTCATCAGGTGGACAGAAACAAGACTCCAAATGAATGATCATGTTGCTCTGTAACTGCTGGATGTGTAAATAAGCAACTGTTGCTAACAAGTTCGCCACATCAACTTAAAAGGGGGTGATGTGTCAACGCTGTGTTCACAATTTGTTTCTTCAGTTATTGCAGGTTCAAATGTTAAACTTTATTCTTTCACACTCGTCTGATTTTCCGTCTGACCTTCAGCACACGGTGGTGACGGTACCCGGCAATCATCACGTCCACCTGAACAATCCTGAAGTCGTCGCTCCACTCGTGTCTGACTTCCTGCAGACCAAATTGTTGTCACAGTCAGCCGGACCAACAGATGAACAGCTCTCTAAGTTATAGCAAACGCAAAAAGCATCAAATTTGCCCTAAGTCATATTACCCTGCTGATTTTAACAACTTCAAACTACTTAAAATATGTTAACATTCTTGTATTCATACTGTACTGTTTGCACTAACCATGGTGCTTAAATCTCATTTACTGTTTTAGCATCAACTAATTGCCTCATGTTACCTATGGTGGACGTGTCAATTTGTAAAATCATTTTAATAGACATTAATGTGTATTGTTGCTTATGTGAGTGGCAGTACACTGTGAGCAATATAAGCCACGTTTCACACCAAGCTGTTGTTCTTTAACTCCAGATAGTTTGCTCAGTTTTCACCAATTTAGTATTGCACAAAGATCAAATTCGAAGGAGAACCAGTGATATCATGTTTTTTTTTATATATATCATGCATTCTTCTTCCTGACCTGTAAACAGACGTTGAAGTGTAACATCCATGGAGTTCTCATTTAAATGTAACAAGACCTAAACTATATAGTTACGCTAGCAGTCTCATAAGGCTGCAAGGTACAAAAAAACTAATTAGTTAGAAGGATGCTTTTATGTGAATGCTAACAGTAGCGTGCTAACTTTTCTGCTTTTATAGCAGTCTGTCTGCTGTCTGTTGTTTATAGTTTAACAGTATCAGTTTCTTTCAAGTGTCAAATGTCCTCATGTTTAAGCGCAAAAGCTATGGAAAGAAAGGGTGTGTACTTGAATGCCACAGTGAAAGTAGAGGACGAATCTGGACTCAGCAAATGCTGTGACACAGTAACTTGTTTACAGCCTGTTTTTCAGAAATGCAGCATTTTAACTGAACATTTTATACGTCAGAAATCTATGAAACTACAACTCTTTAAATCTTAAGCAATAGTTTAATCTTTGATCATTTTACTATTGACCATCATCAGTGGTGGACTGAAAGTCCAAGGCAAAAAATAAAAAATAAACGAACAAAAAAATGACTTTCAGCCAGGAGACTGCTGCTCGTGGACTGCGTGAAACCAAAAGTCAATGTTGACTTACTGTATATCCCTGTGCTGCTCTATTTGAAATCTAACTTCTAGCAACGGCTTCATAGTTAATGCCTGCGTTGTATATTTCCTTGTCTGTACACATGAATGTAACTGAGTGGATTGTTTCATTAGTAGAGCACTCGTGTTTTTGTAGAAATCTACAAATCCACATGGGGGCGAATAAAATTACAGACTGGGATACAAACTGTTGGATCTCTGGACCGTATGTTTTTGTCCTGAATGAATACCTAAATGAACGGTCTTAAGGATAAATGGTATTTTTGGAAATATCTTAAAAATGAAACTGTAACATTTGTACTTGGTGCTGCCACAGATTTGATTACCGCATTCATGCCATACACATTCACAATTTGACACATTTACCCAACAATTATATGTAATTCATCTAATTCATTTAAAAGTAACTCTTGTGGCAGAGAGATTTGGAGATGTGATTTTAATGTGGAAATGCCACACCTTTTACAAAACAATAGATAGATATATCAAATCCGAGATCATACTCCATTTATACTACATTGTGTGTGGAAACAGTCTAACCATGTTAGGTTGATGGTTTGGTTCAGCAAGTCTCCTGATTCATGTTTAGCGTATAGAGGATGATGTCAGAGAAATACCAAATATATTACCATGTGCATCTTCGGGTGGTCTATTGTGCTGGGTATGAGTACAGGTTGCAGAGTTATTCTAATGCAAGCTCCAGATTCAAAAGATTGGTCATACAATGATGGAGAAAGTCATTCTATCAGAGGAGCTGCCTGAAAGACCGTACTGAGGGAAACTGAGACCAGCCTCCTGTCAAAGGCCGCACTGTTTTGTCAAATGAAGTCTTTCGGCTGCATCCGCCAGAGACCACGGAAGTTTCACGGACCCGGGACGTGTTACAGTTACTACTGCAAACTTTACGGAGAGTTGGACACCGTGCACCACAAACTACAATGTCTAAAGAAGGTATCGAAGTCCACAGTAGGTCAAATCACTGCAATGCACTTGTTAACTAGTTGCCAGTGACTAGCTAGCACGGAGCTGCCTGGACCTGTAAATGTAAACCAGGCTACAGCAAAACAAACAGGCAGTGTCTGATGATGAGGAGATCTTGTGTTTCGGCTGCAGCCTGATGGCCCTGCTGTGTTGTGGGTCCAGTTTCAGAGCTCTCTGTACGGGTCCCGTGGGGAGCGATCAGGGGTCAAGTCTGGGGTCCTGATCACGGCCGTCCCGTGCTGTGCCTGCACGGCTGGGCTGACAACTGTGGCACATTCAACAGCCTCATTCCTCTTCTTCCCAAAGGTAATCCATTACTGGCTGGTGTGAGACTCCTGTGCCACTAGTGGTTGCTATAGTAACCGAGTGCTTAACTGAAACTAAATACCAAACAATAAAGTTTCCAGTAATAAATAAATGATTAAATAACATTAACTTGGGCTTAAATGGAGCAGTTGTTTTTAAATGCTTATAAACTCAACTGAACTAATTCACCTTGAATAACTATCTCAGAACTTACCTATAATCCATAGTAGGTTCAAGGTTCATTTATTGTTATTAGATATCTATTTTCAGAAGACTTCCTTGGAAAGGATTAAGAAATAATGAAGAATACATGAACCTGTAACACGTCGACTCTGTCTTTCTCTCAGAGTGCAGATATGTTGCGGTGGACCTGGCAGGTCATGGTCGGTCATCACATCGTCCTCCTGGAGTTTTCTACTCTGTTCCTGCGTACGTGGTGGATGTACGCAGAGTTGCTGAGGGTGTGTGAGTTTATAAATCGGAAGAGTAATTGTTAGCCAAACATCAGTGTAGGTTTTCACACGAGGTTAGACCTCTCTAAGACTTCATGTTCCTGTTTATGCCTACGATTAATCCACTGTAGGACTTTTTGATAACTAACAAATAATCTCAGGGTTGTGTGATGAGATACTGAACCTGCCTGGTTGATGATCTGTGAAATGAACTCCCACAGCTCTGCAGTTGAAAAGATTCTCCATCATAGGCCACAGTATGGGTGAGTGCACCGTTACAGCAGAGTTGATCTTAATCTGTGGTGTACATCTTGCTGCGTTACAAAGTGATTTAAAGTGCAAAGCTTCTTTTTATTTCCAGGTTCTGAGGTTGCTGGAATGGTAAGTGTCAGTGTCTCGTCAGGCTCTTATCTGTTTCCTCTTTCTCACACAATGTACGCAGACTGTTTTGCTGTAGTTTTCATACGTGGTATCATCACAACATTGTGTTTCCCACAGTTCAGTGCACTGTATCCTGAGATGGTGGATGCCCTTGTACTTCTGGACGCTTACGGATTCCTGCCCACAGATTCAGTACGAACCATTTTGACCAAATTACGGCCACCGTAGAACTTTAATAGTTTGTGTTTCCAGAAAAGTCTCAAAAATGTTAGTTATTAAATATTTTATTATTCCACAAAACGACGGGCTTAATGTTGTTTCATGGAGGGAAATACTTCCTTTTGGCTGTTGGTAGTCAAGTAGTGAGGCCATTAAATGCCAACCATATTCAGTGTTTGATTGCACAATGTAAAGTCCCTCCAGGTTTCTAAATCTCCCAACTCAACAGGAAAATAGACCTGAGTGTCCTTAATGATATCTGCAGCCCTGCTTAAATGTTAGTACATATGTCTTGTATTTCTATTGTAGATTTAGATTCTGTGATCATCAGAATGTATCAGCAGGTCTTTTTTATTCAACCGGAGGCTTTTAAGGAGAGATCTTGAATAATCTTCTTTCAAGTGGTGAAAATGATTCCTGCAGTATGACTGCGTTGTGTCTTTTTATATATATATACACTACCGTTCAAAAGTTTGGGGTCACATTGAAATGTCCTTATTTTTGAAGGAAAAGCACTGTACTTTTCAATGAAGATGACTTTAAACTAGTCTTAACTTT
>JAVQJD010002727.1:0-62691 GCA_036023655.1 Nannoperca australis
ATTTTGTGTTTGTATGTTAACCATACACCGAGCATACTTATATATATCTCCATCATTTTCATTTTCTACTGTTTATTATTCTTTTTTCAATAACTTTATTGAGCATTGTAACTGTATCAAAAAGCAATTTCCCTTCTGGGATTAATAAAGTATTTCTGATTCTGATTCTGATCATTAAATGGAATTTAATACATTGTATCAATAAGGGTCTGTGACACCCATTTTCAACTCCACCGTCAATGAAATGGAAAACAAACTAGCAGTGTTAATGTACTACTTGTTCGATTGTGTGTACTTCTTATTCATTTCAAAAACACGAAAGGAAATACTTTGTTACAGACCTTAAAATGGTCAATGGTGACAAAGTCTGGGAAGAAGGGCAGGATATCTTCAATCTTGAGCAGGTTGCAGCTGGACAGACAGTTCATGGCTTTCTTTACATCTTTCTCCTCCTGCACTACATGCCGGGCGATCTTTAGCCACAGCTTTTTCCTCAGCTCCTCGTCATCTTCAGGCAGGTCTGCACATGACTTGGCCAAGTCTACATCCACCTATGGGCGATCAATACATTGCAAGTTACTGGCATCGGTCAAATTCTGCCAAAGATTTAAGGTAACAGGAATTCTTCATCTTAATAATCTGGATAATTATTTATACATGATTGTATGTGGCTGAATAGTATTTACACGGTACACACATGCAATGCTGACCCAAAAACATACATCACTTACTTGTAAAGCAAGATCCACTGCCTCCTCATACAGTTCCATAATCCTGTAAACCAGGACACAGGCCCGGAGGTAGCCATGTTCTGCACACAGCCTGAGGGCGTACTTCAGGTCGTAGTGGATCTCTGAGGCGTGTGTACCTGCCTGCTCCAGATACAACAGCAGAGAGTCCTGCTTATACTTGGCATAGAGTGACAGCAGGTAGTTATGGATGGCCTCCTCTGTCACAGTCAGCTCGTACACACAGAACTCCATGTAGCGGATGGTTTCGCTGATCTGCTGGGTGCTGCCCATCTGGCTGTAGTTCATTAGAGCCGGGATGAGCTTCTTTGGGTCGAGCCGCTTGCCCATCTGGATCCACGCGTCTACCACTTTTTTGGGAATATGTTGCATGAGGACGGGGGAGAACTTGTAAAAAAGCTTCTGATCACAGTGCCTGGAGAGCACATCCAGAGCAGCGCTGTAGTCGTCGTGCTGGCAGTAGTGGGATATCACTCTCTCATAGTCCTGCATGACGACGGAGAAGTAAACCATGTCGTCCACGTTGCCGTGGCTAGCCAGCAGGTCGTAGATGGTGCTGCGGTTGTTGTACAGGCACTCCTTGTGCTTGGAGTTGCTGAGGAAGTTGCGAAACTCGTCGCGGGTCTCCTGGAAGATGATGCTGTTGCCATCACTCTCCAGCTGGCCAAGCCGGTTCAGGTAGAGCTCAGCTAGCCAGGTGACCAGCAAGGTGATCTGCGTTCTCTCGCTCTGTTTCAAATTATTTAGTTTCTTCAGTAAGAACTCCTTTAGGGCTTCCTCTTGTTTGGCTTCGATGAACTTGAGTGCTATCTCTTCAAAGTAGTTCTGTGTCAGCGCATAGCACTTGGCGCTCTCAAGGTACCGCTTGTTCTGGAAGCAGTGCTCAGCCTCCTTGGCCAGCACCATGTCCATGCACTCAGGCCGGTCACGGCAGTACTCCTTGGCCAGATCAAATTTGTTCATGCTCATGTACATCTGCCAGACATCCCTGGCCTCGCGCTGCACGTGGTACCGGAAAACTGCCCGCTCAGTGTAGATCCACACCAACCCACCAACTGGGTCCTTGATCATCTTCTTAAGGGTGCCAAATTTATCCGGAAACACATCCTCGTACACCACCTGTCCATTCAGAGTGCAGATGGCCTTAACTCGGTCATGGAGCAGCAACAGGAAGTGGAACTGTGTCAGCACAATGGAGATGGGCTTGTTGACCCGAAGGTCAATTTCCTGGGTGTACTCCCATACCTGTTTGATTTGCGAGGGAGGAAATATGTGAAAGAGAAGGAGAACAAAGGTGAATGTGGAGAGGGTAGAACTAAACATTGTCAAGACATGCATTAGTTTGAGCTGCTTACAAACACTTACCTGCACATCACTCAGCAGGGAATCAGGCCTTACATAGTCCAGCTGACCATAAAGAACTCCATTACCCATCATCCAGGCGAACGACTTAGGGGAGGTGCGAAGCTTCGAGGTGTAGAAGGTGATCTCGCTGTAGCCCATGTTGGCTGGGAACTCCTGGAAACTGGGCAGCAGGTCCTGGTTCTGGCTGAAGATGGAGCTAAAGCCTTGCTGCTCCGAACCCTCGGCCACCTTACCCACAAACTGGAACAGGCGTTTGCGGGTGGTGGCGATGATGAAGTACTTGTTCTCCAGGCCCCGCTCCACCTCCAGGCAGCAGACTGGCGCAGGCATCCCATCCTCCTCCAGGGAGTGGACCTGTCTCAGGAAGAGAATGATTAGTGTTTAGTTGCAAACCATCAGGAACAAATAACATATGTAAGTCAGCATTCTCAAATGCTTTTGATCACAGTAGTATGGACAACCCACCAGTATAAATACAAAATGGACGTTCTTATCAAAACATATTGTACTTTCAGGTATCGTTCTGGTTGAATCAGTGTAAACAATCTTTGTAAAATTGACCAGGTGTGCATGGAAACTGTACAGCACAAATAAAAACCATACATAACGGATGACCACACATGCTCTGACCTGTCTGAAGTATTGATCTGGATTGGTGTTGAACAGGCTGCCCTCAGTGGCCGAGATCTCAGCCTCAAAGATGATGCCTTGACTGGTGCCAACCAGGATGGGTCCTGTGTTGGTCTCGTTGCCCAGCAGCTTGTTCCAGCCCACGCTCTCGATGAGGTGGCCTCTCCAGCGGGACAGACTGCGCAACTTCTGCGTGTTCCTGTTAAGGTACAGACACTCGCTGGTGCTCAGGCTGATCAGCAGATGGGAGCCTGCAGTAGGAAAATATGGAGTCATAACCACAAAACTGCCAAAGCAATCTTACAATTTATGGAGTAGCATCTGCCGTTTAATTTGAGGGCTTGAGGTGCTGCTGCAGTCCCTGAGACATTTTATTTAATCACATAAAATGCTCTTTGAAAGAATTTTGCAATAATGCATGCTAAGCCAAACTAGGTAGGAGTTTCGTGGCAGCCATGTCCCACATCACTGCGTCATGTGTTACTAAAGAATACCCAATAAAAACAGTATACTGGTTAAATAATGCAATGTTCACAATCAATATACATTAAAAAAAGTAAATCTGCAGATAATAATATGATAAAGGCAGACTCAGACACTGTCTAATTATAGTCTATGCGCCATTTTTTCAAAGGAAAATCTGAATGAGCATTGTGTTTTATTCTTACCAGTGGGATCCAGGAAGAGTCTGTTCACTTTGCTTTCATCTTTCCTTCCTAACTCAATCTGATTAGGTTGATCTGGCTTGGCCAAGTCAATCCTGTAAAAAACAGAACACGAAACAGTAGTTTCAATATCTCGTATCAGCTGCATTAACAACTCTTGTAGAATCTCCAATAAACAGCACTAGCTGACAACAGATGAGTGCTCATCACAGGGGAGAACAGCCATTAACTCGAACTAATCCAATCAAAACCATACAAACACTGGTGACCATTAACGCAGTTTTAGTGCTTATGATAGCGTTATTTGCCTCAGCAGGGTGTCCTTTCCCAGGCTCATGCATAGCTGATTGTTGCAGACTGCAAGATGGTTTATGTTCTCGGGCGGTGTAAAATCGATCCTCTGCTTGTTGAATATCGGCTTCTCCTCCTCGAGTCTCACGTTCACAAAGCCTAACATTAGAGAACAAGCACAGCATATATTTAACTATAACTATACTGGTGTAGTATCCGTGATGATGAAGCATCTCCAGAGAAGAACGCGACCCACCTGAATGAGTTATCCCGATGTTGGCGGTTGATAAGCGGCTGTGCTGCTGCGCACTCTGCCTGGTGTTTTGCGAGTCCTCGTACTCATCGAGTATTGAAGCCATGGTTGGATGCACCTTACTTCCCTTTATTCCCCCACCTGTAAGTTTATTCTGTACGGATAACGTGACTGGCGAAGAAACAATCCTAAAACGACATGGCTAAACAGCTAGCTGCCACAACTTCCGCCCGTTAAGGGCACGCATGCGTACGTCCTTCTCTACGCATGCGTCTGAATTGAGAAGCAAGATGCAGGTTATAATGTTAATATCTTACGCTGCGGTAAACATAAGAAATATACCAAATTTCAATCATGCGATGCAATCACAACAGCTAGCTTAGCTCCCGACAACACAGGGTGGACCCGGAGAATCAGGTGACACATGCAGTCATGTGATCACGTTTCTTGTAGTGCATATCTTTGACATCGGGGGGCGCAGTTCGTCATTGGTTTGTTATGAAATGTTGAGAATTTAGTGGGATATAAGTGTATTTGAAATAAAGGCTATGTATGTCATAGCTTTTTATTTCCCTGATTATTGTCCAAATCTATCGTTTGTGTGCTTTGTTAAACAATGGATTTGCAAACAACAAGGCAGTATGACCATGGCATTACAGGTCATTAGCACGTGTTGAGTGGCAAAAAAGAATGAAGTATCATACAAGAAAATGAAACCTACATTTCTAAAAATGAACAAATACACATAATAAATAAATAAAAATAAACTGCCATAAATTGGTCTGTCTAGGAAGCTATCCTTTTTCCGTTTGTGGGTGGGAGTGTCTATGCAAATTCCAACCTGCTTGAGCACAAACCTTCCCTATAAACGTCCCTCCCCACACACGATGCCGCCTGTCAGTCAGAACAGGGTCGGCAGCCCAGCGGTGACCGAGTGAGAGACGGATCCCTCAGCTGACTCCCGGTATCCGCTGTCACAGAGACCAGACAGGAGGAGAGTCCGCATTCAGAAGCTGAATGTGCGGCTCGACATGCCACCTCAAATGGATTACTTTTACCACGAGTCCCGAGTCCCTTCCGCTTGCGGGCTGACCCGGGAGGATGAGCTGGAGCCCGGCGTCATCAGCTGCATGCTGGTCGGAGACGGAGCCGTCGGGAAGACCAGCATGATCGTCAGCTACACTGCCAATGGATATCCGGCAGAATACAAACAGACGGGCTTTGATGTCTTCTCCGGTGAGTGATCATAAACTTAAATGTATTTATTTATTTTTCTAAGATGATTTTTTGACAATAAGGATTGACTAGGCTGGTTTTATTCAGAGTAGGCTATGACATTCAATTTGCATAAATGCTGGTGTGTTTGCTTTGGTTCAGCAGGGAGGTAATCTAGTTTAAATTATGGATTTATAAGCAATTGTGTGTCACTGCTTACAAGTTAATGTCATACAATGTATGGCTGTAGTGTGAAGATGCTGTTCTGAAGAGATTGCATTGTGTTTAGTGTTACAGCACTTTGAATTGCATCCGTGTATGAAAGGTGCTATATAAATAAACTTGCCTTGCCTTGCCTAGTGTGACGCTGATGTTGAACGGGCTTAACTTGTACATTTTGAGGTGTGCATGTATTTCATGTGTATGTGTGTGCTTTTGATGTTATGAAATGTTTTCTCACTTTGAAATCTGTTTGAAAGAAAGTGAACTAAATTGATTCATTTTATTGATTTCCAACAGGTCAGGTCCAAGTAGAAGGATCTCCTGTCAAAGTTCAGCTTCTGGACACTGCTGGACAGGTAAGACTATTACTTCACTACTGTATTAGTAAATGATGTAGACAAATACCCACATATTATTTTTACAGGCTGATTTTCAATATTAAATCTGTAGTTCCAAATTCTTACCAGTTTTCTGATGTTGAATTAATTCTGTCCATTGATAATTTATCTGTTTCACAAAATATACAACAACATCAAATTGACATTGTTAATATAATATTCAGATTTGTTCATGTTATGAACTATATAACTATGGAGGTAACACCTCACAAAATCACATCCTCGTTAAATCCAATGTGTGACTCAGTAACAAGATTTTACCCTGAAAGTTAATGCATTATCTTTTTCTGACACTTTAGTGCGTCAGTCTCTGTCACTCATTCCTCAATCATGTCTGCACATCGTTAGATGGACGCTAACTTTTGCTTTCTGTCTTTATGTTCCATTCAGGAAGAGTTTGATGAATTCAGGGCTCTGTCTTATGCCCACACTGACGTCTTTCTCCTGTGCTTCAGCATGGTCAACCCCACTTCATTTCACAACATCGCCAAGAAGTGGGTGTCAGAGATCCGGGCATATAACCCATCATCGCCCATAGTTCTCGTTGGGACTCAGTCAGACCTCTTACTGGACGTAAACGTCCTCATCAACCTGGACCGATCTAATGTCAAGCCGATACTGAGCTCCCGGGCCCGCAGCATGGCGGAGAAGATCAGGGCCACAGACTACATAGAGTGTTCGTCACTCACGCAAAAGAACTTGAAGGAAGCGTTTGATGCAGCCATCTTTGCCGCCATTAAGAACAAAACCCGCAAGACCAAGAAGAGGAGGTTTTCTGACAGGCGCACTAAAGCTTTCTCCAGGTGCAGCTGGAAGAAGTTCTTCTGCTTCATCTGAACTTCATCTGAACTCATAAACAGACTGTTAACCCTGTGGGTTGTGGACAAATCTTTTAATTTATTTAAATCCTTGACTTTCGCTTGAAGCCACAGCTCCAATCTGTGGCAGTTTAGCATTGTTCCCTGTTAAGTGTTTGGCTTATTTTATTTTGGGATGCCAAATGGTGCAAGGGAAACAGGGCATGAGCATAGTGAGCATTGGGAGCTAACATCTGTAGTGACAGCAGAGAGGATTCAGTGTTGTTTACATTATATTCAAATGTTGGACATGCTAATGTTTCATATCTTGCATATAAAAATGAAAGTGTGTATGATTTCATGTGCATGCTTCACTTTTGAGCCACTTAAGAAAAACGGCAGTGGATTGAGACTTTAAAGGAGGCAAACACATCAAGCTAACTTAGTCAACATACAGCCACAGAGAAAAATGACAGACCATCATGTAAATGTTGTGAATTTGCATGGTGTGCTTTGCTCCCAGCTGCAGCCTTTAATGTAAGTGAGAGAGAAACAAAGTGTCAGGGCTGTGTTTGAGCAGATGGGCGTAGGCCACTTCTCCCCGCTGTCTGGCTACACCAGTTTATTTATATGCGGCAGCTGCAAGTTCAGGTTGCAGTGCGAGCTGCCACATTGTGTGTGAAAGCTTCCCTGGCCGGTTTGGGTTGCCATTCTCTTGCCTTCAAGTTACTCAGCTGACAATCTTATCACCTCTGATATTTACGTTTAATTGGAATTATATCAGTTGCTTTAACATCTGTGAAAAAGATTCAGGATGATTTGTATGTGACAAATCAGAAGCAAATGTATATCATCCATCTTAATTCTCAGATATGCAAAGGAACTTGTTTGAAAATCCTCTTGTTTGAGGTGAAAGGTTGCGTGGGAGCATTTACCTTTGGCTTTTTGTTGCTGTCTCCCATCAATCTGCATATGTAAAGGCAAGCACTGCAGGAGGCTTAACTTCCACCCTGCGGATCCTCCCACCAGCACCGTCAGCCTGGCTTTTTAAATTTGCCCCTCTTTGTTTATATGCTCAATACACTCCATATCTCCTCAATGGCCCACTGTGTACAGAGTTAGAGGATGTTAAACTGCCTCTGCTTGAATGTAAGTGTAAAGTAATTATGTTTGTAAAAATGTATGTGCAAAAAAAAAAAGTCTCTGTGATGTATGTGCAAATGAAAGTCATATTTTGATCAATATACAAGTGACCAGGGCTAGGCTTTACTATGCTTCTTGTGGAAGTTAACTAA
This sequence comes from Nannoperca australis, assembly GCA_036023655.1. Taxonomy (NCBI): domain Eukaryota; kingdom Metazoa; phylum Chordata; class Actinopteri; order Centrarchiformes; family Percichthyidae; genus Nannoperca; species Nannoperca australis. The sequence goes on from JAVQJD010002727.1 coordinate 7,881, forward strand.
ATGTATATGATATTCTGTTTGTTAAAACAAGTCATTTGTCATTTTTCATGTTTATGTATATGAAATATCAGATAATACATAGATTGTAAATGCATTAATGTACTCCACAAACTGTCACTCATCTCAATATACCATCTCCTTCTCTAACCTGTGTGTCTTTTTTACACGTCAGAGTGATGTGAGGCAAATAAATGAAGTGCAAATTATAGCTTCTGTGTTAAGTATATTTTTAGAAAAGCTTGCCGCCAAGCTTGTGCAATTCACAAGCAATCACTTATCAAGTCTGATAGTAGCGACTACTTTACATTCAGGGAAGAGTTTTTAAAAAGAGTCACTGAAATCACTAAAAAGCAGCGAGCAATGCTCTCCGCGGGGAGTCTGAATAATCCTACTCACCACACCAGGTACTTTTCCTGAACCACCTCTCTGTCCAAGGATATGGTAAGTAACCTCTGGCCTCTAGCTGTGTCTCGATTCGACCAATTCTAATGCAATCCACATGACTATTGATGGGGTTTGGCAGTGCCATGCTGTGACTGATTGCTGTGTCTGATTGTGCCTTTTTTCAAAAGGGCTAGAGACATGGGAGATTGGCATTCACAAGAAGTGTGATTGAGTCAGATTTACTGATTGAGAATGAACAGTTGCAGTGTGCTGGTTTATCACAACAATGCAGCGTGCACGTTGTTTATAATTTGAAGCGTCATTGAAATTTGTCTGAAAGGTGTGATTGTAAATACTTGATACAAAATGGGCTATTATGCATTTTTTAAGCCTGCGTTTTAGAAAGATACACGACCAGAGGATTCTTTGTACAGCAAGCTGAAGTGAACGTGACAGGGAGAGATGTAAGGCAGAGCAGAGAGGGGTTATAAAACACTTGCAGTCATTCAGAGCAGGGCGGATGAGTCACAGATGAGCGAGAGGATAAAAAACACACACGCACCCAAATACATTAGCAATCTGTTTGCCATTAGTCAGTGTGCCGTCCATCATGCCGCCATGTGTCAGGGTTCTGTTTGAACGGCTGTTATCAAAGGGTTAAAGCAGGACATCCTTCGTCTTCGCCAAATAACCTCACATGGAGAGGTCACAGAGAGGAGCTAGTGTTTTGTCATCTGACACCGCTGACACAATTGGACCTATGATGAACTTTAGATTTAGATTTGACACTCAGGGACCGGACCGGTTTGGAAAGCTTGAACCAGCTTGAAGAGGGAGATCAAGTATATAAAGTATTTATAGTTGCTCTAATCAATAAGCAACTCAATCAGTTGTGGATCAAATAATGAAAGTGGTTGCTCGAAGTGAGGAACACAAAGACGTTTCACTAAACTCCACAGTTCCCCATTGCTCCATGGAGCTTTTGAGCCTCTTTCAAGTTTTACATTTTACTGTTCTGGTTCAGAAGCTTTTACATCTTATAGCTTTTCTCAGCATTGTTTTCAGATGAGTTGTTTCAGTGAAAAAGCTCTAAAACCCCACTGCACACTACCTGCCCAGCACTAAATGGTAAACAAAGTTAGTGGCTAGCTGGTGAATATAGCAGAGTTTTTTAGCAGCTAAAGAGCCAGATATTTCCCTCAGCAATTGGTGAAGACCAAAACAGTGCTAAATGAGGAGTGAATATTGGACATACAATCATCCAGAAACATGACTTCAAATTAATGCAAATATTGCTCTGCTGAATGCCTAAACAAGTAAATGTTTGGTAACAGTTTCGCCATATCAGTGTATATGTATCTTGTTTATGTTGCGCTGCCCCCAAATGGCCAAATAAACAGCTAATGCAGGTTTAAAGAATCATTTCAGGTGTTCTGTGTGTTTCCCCGTGGGTTTGGTTTCCTCTTACCATAATCTAAACCCAAACAAGTCATCTTCTACGATGCTTAACATCTAACCATGTGTTAACCCCAACCACAGAGGGCAGCGCTTAACACTATTTGCAGGGAAGGGAGACACTGTTTATTACTAATTGAGTCTTATTTCTCTGGTTTTGTAAGTAATAATCAGTAATGATGACATTGTATTCGCCAGATTAAATACTGAGATCTGGAAATTAGGCCAAAAAGAAGTTGACAAGAGAGGAAACGCAAGCAGTCAGATAATCATTCCGGTTTTAAACAAACCAAAGAGAAAACAGGTAAATGGTAAAGTTACCACCAAAACATCAATGACAGTTTACAGACAACTTCCTGGTTCAACCTTGACTGACCGTAGCTGTCCATGCACACTGTTTTGTGTGGGAAGAGGGATTATTATCAACATTTCAGGTGTTCTCATTTTCAGTTTGACCTCCAGATCAAATGGTTTAGATAATGTCACTAAACTGTTGACTTATTTACAATTCGTCTGATCATCTGACTGCTCATGTTTCTTGCCCCGTAAGAATTCATTTCAGCAATGTTGCCATTTTCCCAAATCTCAGCAATTGTTTGGGCGTGTGTAATGTTATCATGAATGAGAGAAGTGCAGTACAAAATTACTAAAATAAGACCAGTGATTGAAGCATGTTAATCAAAAGGTTTATCCTGTTGGCATTGCTTTGGACCGTGTGTCTGTGCTTTGGAGAAAGGTAAGGGAGGATCAGTCAGGAACACTATGGCTTTTAACATCTTGAAAGGTAGCAGCCCTAATTTTTTACTCTTTTCCACTCAAACTGTTTTCCTGCCTATTATTCAAAGGCAAAACACAGATGCTTTGCAATATTCTTTACAATTATGCAAAACCAAACATCAGTTAGTCATATCTTTATGCATGTGTTTATATACTCCCACATAATGCAATCACAGACACCTGTGCAGGTTGTACAGTCATAGTACACTCATTGAGCAATCGTGAAGGCCATGTTGGACAGGTTTTAGGTTCCCATGAGTTCAATGAACTGTTCCTTATCCTCCACCTCCTCTTCCTCCGCTCTTTCTCTTCTCATGGTTAGTCATCTATTTTCTCATCTCCTCACAAGACTGGTCCTCCTCCGAGGATCCTCTGCTTTTAGCGATTGTGTCAGGAGTAGTCAGCCAGCTCTTCCTCTGGCTCAGGGCCAGTTTCACTCTCGCTGGGTTTCACTGTAGTCGAAGATTGGCAAGAAGGCCTGGGAATCAGCAGGTGCACCGACAGGTCTGCCTGGCCGAGGACAAAGCCCATTGGCTCGCTACTGCTGCTCCTCGGTCATACAAATTGGCAGTTTGAACAGTTATGCTTTGGGGAAGACTTGGCGAGGCTCACACCTTCTATTTCACACAAACAAAAAACTCTGTTGTGATTGGTTGTTGTTATTGTATTTCACCTTACGTGGCTGGTTGTATTGCATTTATTGATCAGTAACTTAATATTTACTCAACAAAGCAGAAAATCATGTTGTGGCTATAAAAGGTTTAAATTGCATACTATTTACCATTTCCCTGTTTCTCTTGTAATTCATTTATATAGTTAATTTGCATAACACAAGCGAACCTGTCAGGTTAACCGTGCAAATGAAAAAAAAATTCTGTCAAAACATAAACTGTCAGTTTCGGTGTGGAGAAAAGTGAGGGAGGTTCGTTCCACTTCCTGGCTGTGACTGCGCCTGGAGGCAGCAACGATTATTTCTGTTCCACAGTCAACAGCTTTAGTTCGCCACCATGAATCTGATGGGCTCGTCATTCATGCAGCTGAGTAACACACAGGGTGGTAAATATGCAAACAACCTCCAACACTTGCTAACAGCAGTGGGTAATCACAAGCCTTCGCTTATTTTGTAGGATACTTTAATGTGCTTTCTAAGGTTTGAAATACTCCTGGGTCACTCAAGGCATTATTACATACACGTCTTCCTACTGTGTGTTTTTCCCTTTATGTTAATCGGCAGTCATCAAGGGACATAATGACTTCAGAGAGATGCTCAGTGACCACACATGATCAAAGAAGTGCACAGCTGAAGTACATGAGTTTTTGAGGTGAGAGCGTGTTTAGCACTAGGGGAACGATGAGGCGATTAGCACTTCAAGCAAACTTCAGACGTGAAATGTTGTGTTTTGTGATGTAAATGTGGAAGAGTGGTGTGTAATATCTGCACATAAAGAAAATACACATAAAACAAGTCACAGACAGAGTCCACACATAGCTCCAGTAAAGGAAAAATGAAACAGTAACACAATATTGTGCATCACCAACCTGCAGTGTTAAAACAAGTACTGTTAGCATAGGTGTAAATTAGTGCGTAAAGACTGTGAGTCATGCATGTGTGTTACAAAATGACAAATGATCAATAGATACTTGTAAGACTGGTCCAGTACAGTTGCTGCAACATCTACTAGTTAACTCCTAGGATTAAAATAGAGATTTTAATGTTTCAAACTAAAGCCCTCTTAAAAACTGTTCCTTTGGTGTACACATAGAAGAATAGACACATTATTTTCTTTAAATAATACATCTGGGAGAGTTCTTTAAAAAAATACTTTTGTTGTAAAATTTTTGCTCAGCACTTGCACAATATGACCTGGCGTTTGTTATGAAATCCTGTCTAGTGTAAATACAAGTCTGCCTCTATGATGGACAACACACGAAAGTCTGAGTATGGGATTACTCACTAAAAGTGTCACAATCTTATCAATACACTGTCCTCTGTAGCCCACGTCTGACAAGCCATTCACCAGTCAACAACTGTATTATCTTTCCAGAATAGAGAGTTGGAGTGATCTGTGTCAGATCTTCACACCTTCCTCCTGATTTGAATTAAAAGAGTCAACGTCTATCTGTTGTGAGAAGCCCTGACCGTCTTGGTTGGGGGCTGTGTGGCACAACTAGACGTCATTATCAAGTGTGAGATACACATTGGTTGTGGATTTAAACATGGTATCTTTTTGCAAAAATAATGTGATCCTGAGAGTGATCCTGGCAGATTCAGATTACCTATATGATGTTTTAACTAACTGGAACAGGACCAGGAATTTCTCTGAAAAACCTCTGGTTATCCAGTATAATATGGCATATTCCAAACGTTTCAGGTTACACTTAAGATGTGCTGACTGGTCTGTGTGAGTATTTGCTTCTCTACTGTCCCAAAATAGGTATATTTTAAAATGTCAAAGATACTGTAAATAAAAAGGTTAAAAGTAGTTTGGTTTCAAGCAGTTTATCAAGCTGCATCTTAATATGTAGCCAAGAGAAGAGTTAAATTATAACAGTCTCTGTGTTTTTGATAATTTTGAAAAGTGACAGTTAACCAAGTTTAGGAGGGAATACTGAATGTCATTTGCATGGGAAGTGTGTGATTTGATTGGATGTGAGTCTGTACATTGGGTGTGTCCACGTCTGGGAATCAAGGGGGTGAGGTGTTCTCACAGTGGTGTTGAGGAGGGGTAAGGAGAGGAGGGAAGCAGGGGCTGTTGTGACATCCACAAAACACACATGATGGCATTAAAGCAAGTGAGGGCATGATGCAAGTCAACAGAACCCTTATTCTTCCACGTACCCTTTCCTATATGTGTGTGGATACTTACACGCACACACACGTACAAATATACACATGTACACAGTACAATGATACATGACAATGGGATTACTGCAGTACAGTGGGCAAAAGGTACACATTTATACCCCTCAGTCAGTCACCCACTTTCCCCAAAATTCGGGACAGGCAGACATTGGTGACTATTTGTTGCCTGCCAACAAGTGCTGTAGTCTGATGGGTTAATGACAATAGATATTGTGTGTTTCAGCCAACTTTCTGTGAGAGCCAAAAAGCGTGTCTGCACTTGTTCAACAGAGAGTGACTCGTTGCTGTCCGATACTCAGAGCACAGTAAATCGGATTACCCAGCTTGTTTGTGTCTCCACCAAAGGAGTGTGCCAATGTGTAGGGGTGCCTTCATCTTGAAGACAAAAAGAGATATGAAACAAAATTTTTGAACATCGCATTCACATACACCATTTAGACATCCGGTTAGCTTAGCTTAGCATAAAACTGGACACAGGAAGAAACAGCTAGCCTGGTTCTGTCCAAAGGTACTTTATATTAGTTAGTGAGTTCTACATGCGGCTGTTGCTAGCTGTTTCCCCCTGTTAATTAACGAATTAGCTAATTAGCTTCTGGCTCTATAGCCACATATTTACAACACGAGTGGTATCAATCTTCTCATCCAACTCTCTGCAAGACAGTGAATAAGCATATTTCCCACAACGTCAAAGTAATACTTTAACTTAACTTTAAGTAAGAAGTAGCAATACTGCCAAGTAAAAAAAACCTTGCATGCAAAAGGTTGATGTGGAGCTGTTTAACTACTTTATTAAGTGCTGGACAGTTTCATCTTCACAAATCTCACTTGATTACACCCACAATCATCACCCCAATCTTAAAAAGCTTATTTTTCAGTGAAATAAGGATATTTCAACCAGTTTTTTTAAATCAACATGTTTTAAAAGGTGTCAGTAACTTCAAACATGAAATACTAAGACTAAGAATTATGAAAATGTTTGACACATTTTTCAGTTTAAAAGCTGATTACATGTTTGTATGATAAATAATTGGTAATATATACAAAATAAATAATATAGCTGTCAAGTAAATGTAAAAAGTATGTCCCTCTGAAATGTAGTGGAGTAGGAGTGTAAAGTAGCATGACATGGAAAGACAAATACAACTACCTCAAAACTATTGAAGTGTACAGAACTTGCATTTAGTTACTTTTGACCACTGTTGGCTTATCATACAAAACGTTCTAATTTTCAAAAATGATTTCGGTTTCAATCTTTAAATGTTCGTCCTCAATAGTTGTAGAGGTGGTGACAACAAATGTGGGACATGTAACCAAAATAGGATATAGTGCGATTTATGTTTTTATGTAGCAAAGGTCTCTTTTTCACCAAAGATGCTAGAAGAGTAGCAACTCAAATAAAGATGGTATGGAGTGGCAGCTCTACAGAACATAGTGCACATATTGTGACATTAGGCAAACAGTGTTAATTTATTCCCTGTCAACACAACTGCAGTGACATAAGCATGCCTGTTGACCACAACCTCAGCAAAACTAAAAGAATCTGTAGATTAACACTGACACAGAATCAGACCTAAACACAGAAACATTCCTGCACTGTTGAATAATTGGCCTATTTGTAATTGCTCTTGTTTATTTTGCATGCTCATTTTTATGTTAAACCTGGTCTCTACAAAATAAATCAATTTTTCCATAGCTGCAAGAAACGCTTAAGTGTTTCCTCAACCCATATGTGTTCATTTAGAGTGATTTTCCCTCTAAATACACATTAAAAGAGCAGACGTCTACTTTTCTACTTGTCTGTTCTAAGCTGTTGGTGGGTCATTTTCATGTTGCATTTACCAATAAAGGAGCTTTTTTTTTCATTGTAGTCATGACGTTGTAGAAATAAATGAGAAATTCAGATTTTCCAAAGAACACAAGTCACAGTACAACACTCCTATCTTCATTGAGATTGTATTCCAACCCTTGCTCACTTATCCCGTCAACTGTCTGTAACGTGATGTAATTTTGCGTGCGGAGCGTGTGCTACAGGTATGTGCTAACCAGGGGGGTATTTTTGAACAAGTGACATAGCGTCTTCAGAAATAGCATCCCTGCAACAGCTGATTACTGAGCAGGCATACTGTACTTATTCGTGACACACGTATCTGTGCATACCTATCCATTATCAGACATGACGATAAGAGTCCCTGTCATTACATTAGTAGCTGCCTATGCGGAGCTTTCAGGGTGGGCATGATTCACAATTCAAATTGACAAAAAAGTTAAAGATGAAAATCATCACCAGGCTTTAGAAAAAGAAAGATTACAGCAAAATCATAAAAGATGGGGGGTTTGTTTGTGGTCTGCTGGTTCAGACACAAACACAAACACTCACTCTAATGTTACCTTTGTTGATTAATGGCCCTTTTTTATGTGTTGCCTTTAAAATTTTATACAAACCACATTATTTCTGGCTCAATCTCTGGTCACAGACCACTGAAAGTGAAGTCGTCACAGCAATGATATGTGACAGGAGAGTGAGAATAGAGCAATGTAATGAGAAGACACACACACACACACACACACACACACAACAGGGGGACAATCAAATCACTTATTTCCACATCAATTAAAACTCAAATATGTCCAGAGTATTTGAATATGGCAGTTAAGATCTGCCTTCATGCATACACATAATCACATGCCATACCCATACACACTCACTACAATGGCTTGGCTGTTTTCTCCGCACACAGAGAAAATGGATGTGTGTTTGCAGGTAGCTCTGGCTGTCAGCTCCCCTGACAGACCTGTAGAGCAGGTTCAACACTCTCTTATCTGCTGCCAGCTGGTCTGACCAGAAGTTTGTGTCACTTAACTCACATCTACCAGGTGAAGCTGCAAGGGTGTGGCCTGAGACGAGTTAGTTTCATTTGTTTCATTGTATTTTTTGACTAAATAATTTGCATTTAAATTGACCGGCAGCTTCAAGAACTACAGAAGGAGGGAGCGTGGCTGGCACTGTGCCAAAGGTTCAACTGGATCATCGAGTCATATAACAAGATCCTTAAACGTTTCACTGAGTAGCCAATGCAGCAGGCAGGTTGAGGTGAAATAAGCTTGGGTAAATACATTTTGGCAACCTCAGCACTGGACTTTCCTGTCCAGGGAGGAAGCTGCTCTCTGAGCAAATAAGAGCAAGTCTTCCCCTGAAGACAAAACAGCTGATTGCACTGGTTGCACACCTTCCAAGCAATACAATGTCACTGCTTTAAGTTACAAGGTCGATGGATTGCATAAATGTCGAAGACTTTGAACATATATTAATGCATAACAACAAATGTGACCATTTTTCTCAAGACAATTGTCAAACAGCCTCACAAAGTTTTGCTCTATAGTCAACTGAAATTAATATTACATGTAGTATGTATCATTTGAATAGGAGATAGAAGGGAGTTTTTTTTGGGGGGGGGGTAACAATCAGTGATATGATACAGACAATATGATAATACTTCATGTGGTGCAAAGTTTGTACAAGCCTGCAGCTCAAAGAAGAAAAAGAAAAGGATTAGAGGAGGATTAGAAATAGCATGTTTAGTTTCAACCCATGGACTTCTTTCAGCGATGAACTGTAGCAGCTACAATGTTCCTTTAATCAGTGGATGATGTTACTACAAAGGTTCCAGAGAGTTAGAGATAAATGTTCCTTTGTGCTAAGACCAGTTTTACAATGCCAGCCAGCAGACCAGTCTTATCCTCCAACCTGGAGCTCAGTCTTATCTGTCTGTCTGTTGTCATGAATGGGAACGCATTCAAGTTTAGTATGCAGGAGGCTGAGCACCGTTGAACATGAATAGATTCTGTTTCATGCCATTTGCAAATCAGTGTGTCTTGTTATGCATCAGCTAATGAAAGTCTATACAAAGATCTGTTGTTTTTACTGTATTTTGTACAACCAGATCTTCATATTTAATTTGTCTTATAGCTTGCTTTCTCTTTCTCTTCTCTAGGCTGCATTAGCCTGTCCTTGCTAGTTACAGACAAATTACAAAGAGACGCATTTGTTTGGAGAGGTGATCAGGTACATTTCAAACGTAAGGGAGAAGAACAAAACGTGCAGAACAGTTTGAGTCCCCAAACTCTGATGACAAACAGGGTAAACTGATGTGGAACCTCACAATTTTACCGGCCCAAAATACAAAAAAACGTATAGTTTTTTGCCACTAACTTTAGAAAAAAAACCTTTTAAAGCTTCCATGAAAAAAATGGCTTGCAGGCTAATATGTAAATGCCCGTCCCACAGGAGGCTACACTTTGTCTGAGACCACAACACTGTGTATGTATGTTCAGTAGAGGGAGCATGAGGTGAGGCAGGGAGGGATTTTTTGAGATTCAAATCCAAACAGACATCAAGTTACACCTTCCTGTATGGACCGGTAGGTAGAGTGGATAAACTGACACATTTCAGACAATGCCAGGATGCTTTCTTCCTTCTGCATCTGTCAGCCAGGAACTCAATATACAAGAAAGACAATACACAGACACAACCCTGCATACAATCAATGCCTTGTATGAAAACCCTATTAGTTTCTGTTATTTTACTTTTGTTGGACCTCTCATGTACCTTGGAGTAAAAGCGATATACAGTAAATGTGTGGCTTAGTTTGATATTTTGGGAAATACACTTATTTGCTTTCTTGCCCGAAGTTTGCTAAGATGTTCGTACTTTAAATATGTAATTGGAGCCAGCAGTGTGTTATCTTAGCTTAGCATAAATACTGGAAACGGGGAAACAGCTAGCCTTGTTCTGTTGGAAGGTAACAAAAGCTGCCTACCAGCACATCTAAAGCTCACTAATTAACACATTATACATTGTTTAGTTACCCTGTACAAAGACAAAATGTAAACACAACAATTTGCTGTTTTCAAAGAGGTTATATGCTGGACTAGTTCTTGACTATAAGCAGTTGCCAGGCTACCACTGTAGACTCCAGGAAGATACTGGTCCCAACCAAGAAATAGGGAATTATCTTGTTACTTTTCAATTTCTCTATGGATTAAACAAATACAATATAACATGTTCATTTGTGAGCTGTAGAGGTGCTGGAAGGAGGGTGTTGTTTCCTTTGGACAGAGCCAAGCTGGCTGTTTGCCTCTTTCCAGTCCTTATGCTAAGCTAAGCTAACTGGCTGCTGGCTGTTAGCTTCATGTCTAACAAATTAATCTTCTCACAAAACTCTCTGCAAGAAAGTTAATAAAATGTTGAAATATTCCTTTGACTCACAACCTCTGAATGTGTCATATGTTTTGATATGTGAGTAGACTTGTGTGTGTGTGTGTGTGTGTGTGTGTGTGTGGGTGTGGGTGTGGGTGGGTGGGAGTATGTGTGTGCAGCAGGTGGTAAAGGGGCAACACCACATCTCAGTAAGAGAGTCCAGTCCCTTCTTTCCCACTAAACCATGAGGTTCCTACACGCAAAACAGTGTAAGCTGATTCCACAAATCCACCGTTCAGATAACAGAGAACTACAAGAATTACATAAAACTAAAATGTAAGAAAAGCCAGCAGAGAAAGAACAGGAGTTCAGTATTTCCTGGGTATTTTTAAAGTTTAAAACATCCACAGGAATACTAGAGGTGAACCACAAAAGTAGTCATGCAATTACAGCTCTTTTATAAACAGGGGTAATTAACAGTTCACACCTATGGCTGAAGAAAGCCTCACTGTGTTTTTGGCCTGCCAAATCTCAACACTACCTATGATTTACACTCAGGGGGGTTGCTGGTTTATGAGGCCTGTTCACGAGCCCTGAGGCGTCACTCCCGGGTTCTCTCCTCTGCCTGGTTCCTGGCTGTTTCGCACCTCCAGGAGGGAGTATTATCCTGTCAGAGGGCCACTCTTCACAGCAGCGTAACGCTTCGCCCCGTGAAAATCACACCCCTCTGCTTGTTTTGTTGGCCTCTGCAGGATGGAGTTCACACACAGATCTGACTGGGAGCTGCAGATGGTCATCGGGAATTAGAATGGATGAAAAAAACAAGGTCTGGAGGGGAAACACAGGCCGAGTGCTGGTGAAAACAAGGGCTCTGAACTTTAAGCTGTGGGCAATGGAGCCCTGTTAAACTTTCAACTATATTGTTATAGATTAGTTACTAGGTACATATGCTCCCTTCTCAGAAACCATCTTTTGCTGGTGTTATGCAAAAGTACTCTGTTTTAATAGTGATGTATTAATACTTCTTTTAGTGACCGGGTAACAACTGGGATAATAAGTATTCCAATTACAACTTAACAAAAAGGTTATACAAAAAACAAAAACAGTCAGGTCAGCACTTTTATTTTTTAACACTTTATTATCAATTCTAAACAGGAGTTAAGGCCTTATTAAACTGCACCATAGCTCATGCTGAACTTGATCAGCATACACTTTTTTCATCACCACTCGGTTGAGTAACATGACTGAAAACAGGTGTGGTATATCAGCAGTCACAAGTAAAGAGACAGTTGAGGTAAATGTGACCGACTGCTTCTAGACGATGGAGGTTTATGTAGCTATGAGGAAGTGAAAATGTATTTGAGGAAGAAGACATGGATGTCTATTAATAAAAAGGTACTTTACCTACAGCACATTTGACACTACACATGCATACTCCCTAATAACTCCTGTAATAACTCTTTTTTAAAGCTTTTTGAATACATACAGGGCAAATTCAAAAGCAGTTTGCTTTTGTAATTGACACTGTGGACAAACAATAGGTTCAATTGTCTTTACATCTGAAGTGCTTTTGTCTGAAGTGATTCCTGAACATTAAGTTTGATTCATGTATGAGCTTGAGTAAGCGTGGTGCTGCCCCCTACTGGGGAAGGAAAGTAAAGCCCCTTAAAAACATTAACGCCCAAGCATACACTACCTATCAGTGATAGCAAATGATTTTGAAACAATGTAGATATATTTTTCTTTAATCACATTTATTTTTATCAAAAATACAGTGTGGTAATGCTTATAAAATACACAAATGGGCATTTAGTCAATTCAAATCTAAATGTATAAATAAGTTAAAAAAAGCAAAAATGTTAAAGGTATTTTCTATCTTTTAATACAATGTCAATTAAAAAGGTTTGGCTCTTCAGGTTTAAACAAGTAGTCTAGGTCTAGTGCTATTAAGTAATTCAAGTAACTACACAACAAAGTACAACATAAAGTCTTTATGACACCAACATTAGTCTTTAAAACATGGCAGCCCTTTCTTTTGTATTCAACAGATTACATTCATATTATACGTGTTTTCCACCAGGTGAGAAAAGGAGAAAAACATATCAAATCCAAATTCACCAAAAATATCACTAATAAACTACCTGCTTTCATCCATTGAAAGATAGATTACTTACACAAAGAAATATCCAAAACATGCTGCATGACCAGAAACATTTCTAATGTATGACTCGAGTGTCATCAGCACTTTGAAAGAATCTCCTGACAGCTTTTGTAAACCTTCACCAAGCAGTTGAGCCTTGGCTTAGAACTCTGAAAAATTAGGAAAAGAGTTTCATTATAAACAGTTTTTTTTTTTACAGGAAATAAACAAGAAAGACAACACCAAAAGTAACTTGCACTCAACCTCACCTGAAACAATGGCACAACACTCGACACTGAATTCGGTTCCGAGGGGTCCTTCAACAGTACGCAAAGGTAGTAGATGATTTCATGCTGGAATAAAAGCATAAGACATTAATCCACTCATTTTACAAAAGCATAATCCGACACAACTATAGTGCGAGTGATATAGAATGTGCGCTCAAGTGACAGAGACATAAATGTCCTTATTTACCATGTAAATAGCTTCATTGATGACAATATCCTTGATCTTGCTCATCTCAATGAATGTGGTGGTCTCGCGGCCTGAGGCATAGCTGGAGGACACCTGGATGCCTAAGGAGCCAATGACAAGCAGGGACTCGTGGTCTACCTTCACAAAGTGGATGTGAAGCATCATCCCGACCAGTGTGATGAATATAGCACTGGAAAGAACAGCTGTGTTCTGCAGGAGAGGGAAGACATGTGTACATCACTCATTACGTATCTTGGTCTGGTTTAACACAGCCAAAGTAATCATTGGGCGGCTAATGTTGCTATTGAAGATGGACACTTGCGATATATTCGATTGAATGGCTCAACATAAATAATGTGACAATATGACTGGCGGTGGTCTTGTCAAATAAGTTAAATAAATATATCAGGTGTATAATATTGTCAAGTGAAGATAATATATGACAGCAAGTTACGTTTAGAAAACTGTATTATTTACTTTTACTTAATGCTACCTTTATAGCTATTACAAACGATCCTAAAAACTACATCTCGACATTGACAAGATATTTGGTTTGGTCACTAAACAGTGGCTGTGATTCAGCAAAGAATAACCGTTGTCTCGTTCAAAGCTGCCTTACCTCTGTGAAGAAGAACACGGCGTATGCCACAAGCCAAACCGAGGAGGTGAACACCATCACCTTGCCGATGGACACCTTTGGGGAGCTGACAGTGAACTCCTCGCAAAAGCCGGAGTGACTCTGACAGTCCAGAGATATGGCTTTGCCATTAATGTCAGTAAAAGCTTCACCTTCCATCACGGACGCAACAAAAACAGTCGAAGAAAACGAGCATTAAGTGAACATTGGGAGACACAAACTGTTTTCTTAACTAGCTAACACTGACGACGGGTTAGCATTGAGCTAGTTTTAGCAAGGTCAGTTGCATAAAGACACACAGCCGTACTTTCATAGAGAGCAAATTATGCATGCAAACATATGATGCTAAGTGTCTCCACTTACACATACAATAAGATACAACGTAACGTCAAAATATTAAATATTCCCAGGACAAGTACAACTAAATTGATCCCAAACCAATGCTCACATTGGCTGCACTCGTTATGCACACCGGGTTGTTCGGGTTGGATGTAGTAGTGGTTGTAGATAAAATAAAGACAGCAGGCGGTCACTGTGGATCCGCGTGCTTCACAACAACCAGAGGCATTAAACTTTTTTATACACTCAATAATAAAACATAGATGACACAACAATTGTAGTTAACATGGTGTGTACTAATATCAGTTACTGTCTCCGTCTAACTGTGAGCTTCGGAGTACGCCGGTTGTAAATAAAAGTGGACCCTATATCAGCTGGAGGGTGCAAAGCATTATGGGCAACGGTTAGGTCTCCATTTGTTTACGTTGCCAGGCAGCTATTGTAAAGCTACCTTTATTAACATGTCAGGAGTATAACGTAGTATATGCAGTATAAAATCGAAGACAGTAGTTTATAAATAAACTAAAAGCACTGTTTTAACCGGATTTAACCCTCGTCTTTCAATACAACTCGCAAATACTTCATTTCCCAAAATGCAATGTGTTTTCACGACTTTTGACCTCTGGATAAAAACAAGCCGATCAGCTGATGTAAAAGCAACAACATCTACAGAGGTCTGACACAAAATAGCTCAGGTAGCTAACTTTCTCACCAACGTTAGACATAAGTGGCAGTCGGCGGTATGCTGTTACACTGCGCGTGTCCAGCTTTAGACTGTGATGAGGCAGCTTTTTAGTTAGCGAGCCAGTCGTCGTCCGCGGGACTGGTAGCCGCTGCGCTAGGTCAGTCGTATGAAACGAAGGTTGTTGGTTTCTACAGAAGTGTTTATCTTCTTGTCGCTTAATCACATACAAACTATGTATTACTGAGCTTCAGGACGTATTGTTTTAGACATTATGACGAGCATACCGGGCTACTTTTAAACAGCAACTACTGAAACAAGGCGAGATGCAGAGCAGCTAATGTTAGCTAGCAAACTAGTGTGCCAAAACATAAAGTCATTAGTACACTGGACAACTGTGTTTGGAATTGCTGCCTGGACTTGCTTTGCTACAGACCGAATGCCCCCTATTAATAGTAAGCAGCAACAAGGTCCTAAGTTGAACATTTTACGTTACTTTTTGACAGTATTGCATGTGAGTGAAGTGGCTTTTTGGAGAATTTGAACAAATAAGGTTACATCACAGCTGGTCAGAGATTTGCTCAACCGGGCCATAACTTTGTGTCTTCCACTGCATCACTTTCGCAATCCTAGTTACTCTCAGTAACCAAGGGTCCTGACCTGTCAGGTCTGAGATGAGTGGTCAAGGTCCAGCTGTAGAGAAAGGAATGAACACCGCCCTCGGTTGTCAGGAGAGCTACGCCTGTGGGGGTTCAGACGAGGCTGCGTTTGAATGTGACGAATGCGGCAGCTTGCAGTGTGCCCGCTGCGAACTGGAGCTCCATCGCCAGGAGCGGATGAAGAATCACGACCGGGTTCGGATTGCACCGGGCCACGTTCCTTTCTGCGACTCGTGTAAAGGTGACAGCAGCTGCTCCGTCAACGGGGGACGGCTCAGAGCAGTAGTGCGCTGCCAGGGCTGTAAGATCAACCTGTGTTTGGACTGCCAGAAACGCACCCACAGTGGAGTCAACAAGAGGAAGCACCCCCTGACGCCGTACCCCCCTGCCAAAGCTCCCCAGGATAACAGCGGGGCTGCCGGGGAGTCCGAGATGGAGATCCTGAAAGCTGAGCTGGAGAAGGTGTGCAGCTTCCTTTTGGTGGATGAGAGGGAGGAGATGCAGGTAAATGCACAAGAGCAATCTTTTTTTTATTTTTATCGCACCTCATTATTGATGTGACGTTATGATGATGGGGCTGATCTTATGTGGATTCTCAGGTAAAGGATGAGGAGGACTTTGTGAGCAGACTGGGCTGCAGGCCAGATGAGCTCCTCAAGGTGGTCTCCATCTTCGGAAACACCGGGGAGGGCAAGTCCCACACCCTGAACCACACGTTCTTCCTTGGACGTGAAGTGTTCAGGACCTCACCCACCCAAGAGTCCTGCACCGTGGGTGTGTGGGCAGCAATGGACCCTGTGCACCGCGTGGTAATCATTGACACAGAAGGACTGCTTGGGTCTGGTATGGGACAAACAATGGATTTGCTCAATATCATGAAATAAACGGGCGTCGTGAGAGGCTGTTATTTTTAGGCATTCACTCCTATGTTTTCACTCATCAGGAGCCAATCAGGGTCAGCGAACCCGGCTGCTCCTCAAAGTTCTGGCTATCTCTGATGTGGTCATCTACCGAACCCATGCCGACCGTCTCCATGACGATCTCTTCAAGTTCCTTGGCGATGCGTCAGATGCCTACCTGAAACATTTCACCAGGGAGCTGAAAGCGACCACCACCCGCTGTGGTCTGGATGTCCCGCTGTCCACTCTGGGTCCTGCGGTAATCATCTTCCACGAGACCGTCCACACCAAGCTGCTGGGATCAGGTACCCTCTTTTTTTTTAGTCTTTAGGCTGTACTTTGTGGGAATGTAATGAGCAAGACATACTGCATACGATTAGCTAAAGATGCTTGTGTTCTCTCTCCTTCTCTCGCCCTCTGTCTCTGACTCTATTTCAATTCTCCATCTCCAGACAAACCGTCTGACTCGGCCGAACGTCTTCTCCAGGAGCGTTTCAGGAAGCTGGGTCTGTTTCCGGAAGCATTTAGCTCCATCCAGTACCGTGGAACTCGGACCTACAACCCTCCCACGGACTTCAGCGGTCTGCTGCGCAGCCTGGAGCATCAGCTGGATAACAACACCACCCGCTCACCACGTTCTGCCAGCGTCATCTACAAGGCTCTGCAGGTAGTGATGCCTTTTGCGCGTGCGCACCATAAATGTGTGAATGTGCTCATTTGGCTTACAGTGAGCGTGTTGATCCTTCCTTCAGGCCCTGAGTGAGAGCTTCAGTGGGGAGATTCCAGATGAGCACATGACCAGTAACTCATTCTTTCCAGACGAGTACTTTACCTGCTCTAGCCTCTGCCTCAGCTGTGGGTATGTGTCTCTGTCTTTCTCTCTCGCTGTAACTTTTTGCAGTTCAGTGACAAAAAGTGGACTCTACAAAACAAATGTGACAGAAAGAAAAACATTCTCAGATGTCCCAGCCTCGTTCTGAGGTATAATGAAGGAGCTTCTCGCGGTGCACTACTGGGCAGTGCACATTTGATTAGCTTTTGTAATTTTCCTCTGATCAATACATTACATCATTCTATGTAATACAATTATTACATGACTAAGTAATGCAACAGTATTTGTTTGAATTATGATTGATCATGTTTGTTACAAGTCACCCTCAAAGCGTCAACGTTAATAAATCCCTTAAATATCCTCCTTTGTCTCTGACTTGGTTTGCTCCCACGTTCAGTTCGGGCTGTAAGAGAAGCATGAATCACCTGAAGGAAGGACTTGACCACGAAGCCAAACACCGCTGCCGCTACTCTGCACAGTGTGATAACCGCATCTACACTTGCAAGGTAAGTACATATCCCGACATGCCACACGTGCAGGGAGCTGAATTATGCCTGCTCGACGCGGTTCTGAGTGTCTGTGCTGAACTTCTCAGGCCTGCTACGAGGGAGGGAAGGAGGTAATCGTGGTTCCCAAAACGACAGCATCGTCTGACTCACCGTGGTTCGGCTTGGCCATCTACGCTTGGTCTGGGTGAGTCCCGCTCCCACAGAACCATTTGGGAAGTAATAGGAAATGTGCTTCCTTGTAAGCACGGTGTGATGAACCCACTTGTTAAATTGGAACTATTTGCCCATTCACAATTATAACAACAGAAAGTGTAAAGACAAATGGATTGCAGCTCTGCAATACAGACCCCTCCATAAGTTAGATTGTTTTTTTTTTTCTTCATCCAGGTATGTAATCGAGTGTCCCAACTGTGCAGTGATCTATAGGAGCAGGCAGTACTGGTATGGAAACCAGGACCCAGTGGAAACAGTGGTCCGAACAGAGATCCAGCACATCTGGCCTGGGGTAAGGCCACAGTGGAACAGCCTAAATGAGACCCTGCCTAAACCAATTAAACAAAGCTGCAAGCCAAGATTTCAAAGATATTAAGTTTTCACGCCCACTGTGAGCTGCATTTGTCGCTCACACAGGATGTGCATGCCCAGGAAAGAAATGCAATATAGGTTTCTTTTGTTGTTAAAATGTTGACTGAAGCACAGTTAATTAGATGTGCTGAGTATTGAAGTATAAATCATGCTACATGTCAGCCTGCAAGGTTGTGCTACGGCCTATTAGCAGTACAAAGTGACAAATTACTGTATTTCTGTCAGCATGGTGGTCTGTATTCAGTAATAATGGTGAATTACACTGTACTGAACACAATTATTATTTGTAATTAATTAATGTTAAATTGAGATTCACTAACAAAAAAAGAAAATATATAGTTTGAGACCAGGGGAAGTGTGTCTAGTATATTCATTTGTATCATTACTCTGTGGTTCTCTTCCTGCCTTCTCCTCAGTCTGATGGTTTTTTGAAAGACAACAACAACGCGGCCCAGAGGCTGCTGGATGGAGTCAAGTACATCTCTCAGTCTGTGTCTGAACTCAGTGTCAAGCCTGCCAAAGCGGTCACCTCCTGGCTTACCGACCAGATTGCTCCCACCTACTGGAAACCCAACTCCGTTATCCTGGTACGTAACTGAAAACCTGGACTAAAACTAGAAGAAGTACAAACATGCGAGGGTGAAATTCCCACTTGAGTTGAACTTTTCTCACGAATTCCGACCCCAGATCCCACTTGACACTGAGAGTCACTGCCAATAGCAAATAAGGTGTTATGGATTCATTTCCATTAAATTCCCCTTTTTACTACTTACTTATTTGGCATTCGGGACAGTTTTATGGTAGTTTCTGCAGAATAGACAATAATAATAATGCAACATGCGAAAATGAAGACATGATGGTTGAGAGAGAGAAAGATGATACTTCCATTGAGAAACAGGGCTTTAGAATTACAGTAGATACCCAGGCTGTTTATTACACAGCTGTGAAAAACCTATATGGTGCTCCAATATGGGCAGGGTTTGACTTCAATGTCCACAGTGCGTTTCAGCATTGAGTGTAAACGTTTCTCCAAAATCTTATACTTTATGGGATTGTACACCTACAGTGTTTCCGTGACATCTGGTAGTAGACTCGTGTCTTCCGCATTGTGTGTGTTGCAGAAATGCTACACATGCGGGGAAGAGTTCCAGGCCAACGACACCAAGCACCACTGTCGAGCCTGTGGAGAGGGCTTCTGTGACTCCTGCTCCTCGAAAACCCGGCCGGTCCCAGAGAGGGGCTGGGGCCTCGCACCCGTCCGAGTCTGCGACGCATGCTTCCACAACAGGGAAATCCCAACTGGTATGCCTATCAGTCCCTCATTTTGAATGAAATACTTTTGGACAATCCTTCTTAATGTTTAGTTTTAATGTTATGGATGTGAATCGTGTTGCAGAGTTGCTGGATGCTGCCTTGGAGGAGGAGGGAGGCACCCTGATAGCCAGGAAGGTTGGGGAGGCGGTTCAGAACACTTTAGGAGCTGTGGTTGGTGCCATCGACATACCCCTCGGTGAGCATTAGACCTGTCTACGATACTCTTCTATCTGAAACTATCACTTTATCCAGCTGTTGTTCAACAGTGAAATCAGTCTATGAGCTCCTGATACTGTACAATATGGGAGACGACTGTGGTGGGTTTCCCCATGTGTCACTTTTACCTTAAGTGGGTCCATTTGTGAAGCATTTCTGAGGTGCTTGATGCTTGTGACTCAGAATGACTTTGTAGTATTCAGTTGATAATCACTGTCAATGAAATATATCATCTTTGATTGGATTCATGTAACACATGTATGCATTACAACACTTATTTTCTCAATTAACTGATTAATAATTGGGTCTATAAAATGTCAACAAATGAGTCCAAAGTGACATTTATATACGCTTTGTTGTATCCGATCAACAGTCCAAAATTCAAATATATTCACATCTAATCATAAAAGTCATGTTTGAGAAGATGGAACCAGAGAATTTTGGCATTTTGCTTTTACACATTGCTTCCAAATGTGCTGCTCTGCCTCCAGGCCTGGTGAAGGACGCGGCTCGCCCGGCCTACTGGGTCCCAGATCAGGACATCCATGCCTGCAGCGAGTGCCAGAGGGAGTTCTCCCCTCGTCTGTCCATCCACCACTGCCGCGCCTGTGGCCAGGGCGTGTGTGACGAGTGCTCTCAGGAGCGACGCCCCGTGCCCTCCCGCGGCTGGGACCACCCGGTGAGGGTCTGCATCGGTTGCAACCAGAAACCCGGGGAGCTCTAGCAGGACGAGGAGCTGGAGTCAGGGAGGGGGGCGCTCCAGGACGCCGGCCACTGCGAGAACTGGAATTGACGTTTTCTTTTTAGCGGCATTTCTTGACTGCCACCCGACGGTCTGGCAGGCTGGACTTTGTTTTTTGTTTTCTAATGCGGTCCTCACGTCACTTCAGTCCCACGACACTTTAATATGCCTATATTTTACACTGTGAACAATACCAGTTGGGATGAGACTTGAATATCAAGAAGGCAGGGGAGATTAAACAACTTGACAGCGTTTTAGGAAAGGGAGTATTGTACGGGCTTACTTACAATTCACTTCAGGTAAATTTCCATGGACCCGTTTGATCCTTTAAAATCTGTATTGATGCACACGAAACCCGACCCCTTTTGACAATCCCTCCCAGTGCGACACACTAGTACTATTAGCACCTTTTTAGTAGTCAGAGGCTACACCTGTAAACCATTTAACAGAACTGACTGAACAGCTTAAAGTGACTCCAGGTAAGCACTTTTATTCTAAGCGTGTGTCTGTAGGAGTCCTGGGTGCAGCATTCAGGGCTGGCTTTAGTGGAGATAAAAGGGAAAACCCCACTCAGTTCCTTCTGAAGCTTGTTTGAAAGGATGTACAGTAGCTTTCCTCTGCTTCAGCCCTGCAAGCTTTAGCTTTCCTGCAACCCTTTTGGCTTCAGGAGGATTCAAAAAATCAGATGCCAATCATGTACTGTAGCACCGAGATGCATTCCAACTTGTCTCATTACTTAATAACTACTTACATAATCCCATAATCCTTTTGTGGTTGTTCGTGCATTTGAATGGGCAGATGATAATAGAACAGCCTTAACTGTTTTAAATTTTAACATAGAATATACATATATGGAAAAACTGTAATTGGGACATTTTTTTAAACGACCTAGTTTTGTTTTTAAAATGTCAAAACTACTTTGTTAACGAGACATATAGGACTGCAGCGGGATGAACGCAGCAGAAACTGCTTTTATAGCGTGGCTGGCTCACAGTGGCAATATGGTACAGAAGAAAAGACATCAAACCGCCTTTGAGGCTGGCCCCTCAAAACAGAAGATCACTACAAGAGTGGTCCTTTACTCTGTCAACTCAGGCTGTGCAGCTAGTTAGCTAGGAGCACCAGGTGAGCTACATTGGAAGTTGCCTTCACTGCAAAAAAATAAAAATAATAAAAGAAGGCCGTACTTGACAATGATCCGATAAATGTTACACATGATGCAGCTGGGCGTTCTGAGATCTGACGGCAGGGACGGTTAACCTGGGAATTATTTTTCCGGTAACTCACTGGGAGAGCTGGTTTGGTGACAATGTCAACAAAAAAAAATCTGAATCAGTGAACTATCTCATCGCTGTCTTCATCTCCGAGAGAGAGAGACGTTCAGTGAATATCACGAGGAACAAATCAATACCTTTTATGCTCATGTATGCTCATACAGTATGTATTAAACTGCAGAAACTCGGTCTCTGCGTGTCATTTAGGAGCAAATATAATACAATCTGTGTTTTGCTGATTTTTCTTGTCCTTTAGAAAATGTATTGATTTACAGTGTAAACGCAATCATCCTTTTCAAATTTCAAATCAGAGACACCCGAGGTTACATTAGAAATGAAAGTCGATCAAGTCTTAAGTGCACTTTTTTGTAAGGGTTACAGAAAGCACGATCTCAACTGTAGTAATTATTATCATTCTACTTCCTTTTGGCACAAACAAGTCAGTCGAAAAAATCCCCTGAGACTTCGATGCAACTCTTCTGATGTCTTCCCAATCAAAAGACAAGTACAACCACGTGGAAATAGACTGTATACTGGCCGAGCCCTTTCCATTAGAAAACACCTGTGGATTTTTGTATATGAATTTAACCCCATTTGTACATTTGGCAACAAAATGATGCTGTCCTTGTTTTAAGAAATGATTTCTGAGATGAAGCATGTTCAGTTCAGTCTTTTCCTATAATGCCAGCCTGCTGCTGCTCTCCTCCTTCCTGGTAGTCGGTGTTGTACGGGAAGTAGTAAAGGTCGTGTTTGACAGCCATTAGCAGACCCGGGAGCCCCCTGCAGCCACCCAACTTGGAGGAGAAGACCACGCTCGGGATCAGGTCGTTTGCAGCCGGGTGGGGTGATGGGATAGTCCTCAGCAGGTGGCCGTCTTTTAGGCTCCATAACCTTGTGTAGCAATCCTGACCAACTGAGGAAGGAACAGAGGAGGAGGAAATGCAAAATGAGGGTTTTTTCCGAGTTGGAAAGCACCTTGGGAGAGACATGAGACGTCTTTGGCAGGCTTCAGTTCTCTCACACTATCTCTGAAATGCCTCATCTGGTCTAACTGCAACTGTGCGATGGCTCACTCTTGGAGCTCACGTCAACTTACGCCGAGCATGTCAGAGCGTAGTAGATGTAAACCTGGTGTCAGTTTAACAGTGAACGTTCTGAAGCAGTTGTCACGGTGTTCACAGAGCATGTTTTGTTCTCTCCTACCTGCCAACAAAAGCCCCTCTGGCTCATTGATGTGGATGGGAAGGTAGGCGTGCTCATTGTAGTGCCCTTTGTACTCTTGCACTGGCTTTGTCACACGTACATCCCACAGCTTAATCTGCACACAAGTGGAGAAAACGTACAAAGTTAAAATGAATAGTGTACTTGTGGGTTAATATTTTTTATATCTTCTGAAAAACAAGCTAAGTACCCATTTTTGCTTGGGTGGGTTAAGGGCTGTAAAGTATAACAGATCTTTTAGTATGTTTTTGTAAGTATTAGCTTAACACAGTCATGTCTTTCTCATTTTCTTACCACTTTGCAGCTGGATTATAGTTCCAAATAAACAATAAACAGTGCTGTGTATTCTTCCAACCACAAAGTTTTTCCAGGTCGTCAACACCCTGCTTGTCCTGAACGTGGAAGCTGCCACTTATTTCATCTCAGGACCAAGGATACTGGTCATTTAGACCTCGACACCTATAACAGGAGTCCAAGTATGTTTTTAAAAATCCTGTTTTGAAGCCAATAACCTGACCTGGCCCAGCATGTCAGCAGCAAGCAGGTAGTTCTCGTCCTGCAGGACGTGCACGGAGGTGATGGCCGACTCTTGATGGAAGCGGCTGGCCTTCCAGCTTTGATCCCTGCGGCCGCGCTGCCGCAGGTCAATGCTGAAGATCTCCCCTGATCGGCAACCATTAAACAGCACAGGGACCTGGGGGGAGGAGGTGTTTTACTTCCTTCCTTCTTTTCTTTCCTACATTGTCCATTTACATACCGTATTACAGCAGTTCACAAGTGAAGTCAAACATGCTTTAAAACACTTCTATGGAACAGATGACTCACTCTGAGGGCAAACTGCTGAGCCAAGACATCGCTGCCAGTGCTGTACGTCTGCGTTCGGCCCGTCTCGGCATCTTTCACTATCACCCTGCGAGACAGACCTGCCAACACACACACAACACTGATTTACTTATTATACATTTGTGAGGAGGCTCTCTAGATCAATATTTAATACCGTCATTTTATTGATCTAAAACCCAAAATTGCTCATTTAAAACCCAAGATGTACGAAAAATAACAGAAAATTCTACGATTTGATTCCAACGTGTTGCTGCAGCTTTTTATTCTGCCCAAACAGACGGAGTATGATTTATAATTTTAAGAGACAGTTGCAAAGACATGGGATTCTGGCTGGACAGACCAGTGCTGAAGGTCTTGTCAAACTGGGGGTTGAGACACCAAGCGCAAGACCAGGCTGAGGAGATCTTAAAGCTACACAGCATCCCGGGCTGGTCTGGAGAGAGGGGAGGGTGGAGGAGAGAGGGGAAGTGTTAAAATGGGGACGTAAACAAACAAAAGTATCTGCAGTCTACTGGATGATGTGACTTAAAGAGGAGATTCCATCTAATACAACCTGGGTTGGAGTTGCTGAAGAGGGAAGCAGGAAGCAAACTGACGCAGCCAGGGGTGTCTGCCACTCCTACCAGACACAGTCTGACAGGCAGCTTGGTCAAGGAAAGTACAGGCAGTGTATGAGCAGCACTGGAGTTATAAGACATTTTGTCCTTTTATCCATAGACAATGTGACAATATAAAAATGTTGGTGCCATCTTCATATTTTGGTCAATATCACCTCTGAGAGTAAATATCAAAGCGTTATATATCATTGGAAATTAGACAACTTAATCTGTCGGTGCTGTGCAAATTTCCACTCAAGTGAGTCAGCGAGCTTCTGTTCCCGTCTCATGTGATTGTCGTCCCATTAAATTAAAACACAGCCTCAGAAACAGAACATCCCGCGGTGCAGACACAACTTAAAGCTCGTCTCCATTATAAACTGTTGCTCTGTTCCAAAGCGTTGGAAGGATACAAGACGTGGGAGTCGGGGTAGTTGACCGAGGCCCAGCAGATGGAATTCACCTGTAACACATTTAGCCGTCACACATATATCCAACATTTAAAATTTTACGGACAAAACTTTGAATGGCATTCAAGGGGTCGCTGACACCTTTAGCTTGTGAGATGAATCTATTGTCTATAAAATATTTAATTTATGTTAAAAAAGGGCACATTAAATAATATTTAAAAGGTTTGTAGGGAAGGACACGGGTACAGTGGAGTGCATAAAATGTCTACATATTCAGAGTCACTGCTCCAGCTCCCCGTGGAACAGTCCCACCTTGCGGTTGGTGAAGTAAAGGTTGTCGCACATTTCCACAGACAGAGATCCTCGGCTGCTTCTGCTGAAGTTCATGATGCCGTACTTGCAGCCTCCGTGCGAGACATCATTGACTGTGAACACTCGCTCGCATGCCGAGTCCCCCTGAGAGACGGGGAGGAGAAGGGAGGGTTGAGGTTAAAGATGATACCGTGTGTGCACGGTGTGTGTAGAAAAATGTGTTTCTAAAGTGCGTCTATTACTAAACTAATATTACTCATCAGGTGGTGTTTTATATTAGCCCTAGCGTGTTGTGTGTGTGTGTGTGTGTTCTCACCACTATGAGCCTGAAGTTGTCAGTGTTGGGGTTGCTGTTGTCCGTGCTCTGAATCTCCAATTTGTGGCGCCTCATTCCGCTGACCTTGACCTCATGGACCAGCCTGGAGACACACAGTAACCATGGTAACACCAACTAGAACCATCCGCGCACAATCCACTTAACCAGAACCACTTACTCACCTCCTCTCCGATATCGGACAACGTGTGTCTGTGAACTAAAATTTTTTTATTTATAGAATCCTTTTATAGAAATGTTTGACAACGGAATGAATATAAATCATATAGAAATACTCTGTACGTAAATTCAATTTATATAATTCAAACTTTCAGCAAGCACAATAGTTTGACTGCATTGTAGCATGTTTTTGTTTCTTTTTCAAACTATTTTGAAACCCACGTCAAAATGTATTAGCATCACTATTAGTGGCCGGCATTGCTCCAATGAAAACTCACTCTACACGTACAGAACTGATTATCATTAAATATGACTCTGTTTCGCTGGCGTGGCTTTGTGTAATGTCTTACAGCTGTGGGTGGTGTAATGTGTAGAGAACAGCTCTGCGTCCGTGTATGTGTTCAGTGTGATACAGTACCTACAATAGGAGTTCTCAGGTAAGAGGCCAAGGTGTCTTTTCTGCAGCAGCAGTGAAATGTTCAGTCCTGTTCTTGGTGCTTTCTACAAAGAAGACAATACATTAAACATCATTAAATTATACATTAGTCCCATCATTAAACTTAATCATGGATCCCGTCGAGGCCCACGGGTCTGTAATCATTTTTAAATAGACAATACAGCACTGGCACCGTCTACATATCCTGTCTGTGACTCATGATTTTTAAGCTTTTATAATTGAGGACAGTGAGAATTTAGGCATTTAAAGTTTCAAGAACAAGAAACAACATCATACTGCTAAAAGCTAGAGAAGGACTGAAATGGTTTGATCCCCACAACAGACTCACTTTTCTGGGCTTTTCGTCCTCCGCAAGCCTCTTGTTTCTCTCTTTCTCCCTCTCTTTTTCCTGCAACTGCTCTCTGGTCAGTGGGTTGCAGTTGTTGTGTCCAGGCAACAGGCGAAAGTAACGGTTCTTCTCCTGGTCAAAGTAGAAACCAGGCAGCTCTGGCAACAGAACGGGTGGTAAAACTAAGCATGAATATATTTTGTTCTTCCTATTCAAGTTACATCCCTGGTTACCTGACATACAGCAGAAATCAACTGACTGTGTTTGCTGATTAAGTCTTCATGTGGGATCTGAATACTAGTGTTCATGAGAAGAATCAATATGATGCACCAACTGTTATGAAATACTACAAGTATGCAGTGCTTGTTATGTGTTATGGCTCCTGAGAACAAATGTTATTGCAATGACGGTGAGGGGTGGTATCTGGTACTGACCTGGTGCAGCACTGCTGGCATTAGAGGAGGAAGAGGAAGATGCGGTGGACGAGGAAGAAGCGGGTTGGTTTTCATATCTCCTCTGCGATGCTGTAAATGAAGGCCCTGCATCATTATGTCCAGACCTGTGAACACAACACCGCTCGATGTTAACCGAAGGATGCATGGCAGTTACTGGCGTTAGAAACACAGCCTGTGCCGGGGAAGTATTGATTAAGCCCTTCAAATATGTGTCGATATTTCATTTATCATACCACTGTTCGTCCTGTGTTGATCTTCGCCGGTTGTCTCTGTACCAGCCGTGGCGTTGACCAGCACCCTGTCGCCTGTGCTGTCGCTGCCCTTCCCGCCTGTTCCACTTCTTCATCCCTTCTACCTGGGCCCCGACGTGGGGATCCTCGCACAACGTTGTCCTTCAATCACCTCTGTGTGTACGAGTGTGTAAGGCTAGCTGACGCAGCATGTTTACTTGTTAGCTAAGTTAGCAAGTTGTAATCATTAGCATTCTTGAGCTAACGCTAGTCACACATCTTCTTCGACACTTTTATATCGATGCTGGACATTAAACATTTGTAAACGTGACGAAGATTTTGATATGTCACTAAACACGTCTTCCGTTGGCGGCAAACCGTGTTTATTTTCTCATTAAACTGCTGTAACGTTACAGTTTTAACGCCTCATGAGCTAAATGATTTACAGTGAGTTCTTGCCATGTTGTCCCGCCTCCAAATACGATTCATTGGCTTGACGATAACAATAGTGCGTGACGTTGCAGGCATTCATTGGTTGTTTTCTTTGTGAAGCTATCAGACAAGCATCGGGATAATAATGTCGGAATTTGTTTTATTCATTTGATTGACGGACGGTGGCCTTTAATAAAACTCTAAACACAAAACGTGTAAACCCCAAACTCTGTGCATTTCTATTCATTCTGATATATTTAAATAAATGGTTCTATTACAGGCTGATGGATTATTGTATTGTATTAACAGCCATCAAAACGTCTAACCCAACCAAAACATCGTGACAGAGCTCATCGTGTGTCATACTCTTATTTCAAATTGTGATGTTTTCACTAAAAGAAAGACAAACGAATTTAATTTCATCAAATGATTACTATCCTGAGGACTGAGACATGGATGTTGACAAATTTCTCTGAAGCCACGCCTAATGTCTTGATACTGGTGTTGTATTGGTAGGGAGCACAGTGCCCAGGACCGCATTGGCTGTTGTGTTTTTTTTTCATAAGGGTCCCAAACTACACCGAGATTTGGAATATTACGTTACAGTCCAGCAGGAAAATGGCGACTGTCATTCATAATCCTCTAAAATCGTGAGTAAATGTAACATAAAATGTATAAAATGACCGCATAGTTTGATTGCATGTAGTAACTGGTGTGTATAGGGTTAAACGCGTGTTTAAGTAAGAATCACCTAATGAACGCTTTTGCCATCCACTTGGACATTCTCCTTGTGTGTGTTTTCTGAAGGTAACGTTGCCTGCTTGCTGTGTTGTGTAATACTAATATAAAAGCATGCACTCGTGCACAATCTGCAGAGAAAACATCTCCAAGCCGCGCGCTAGTGTCCGCACTCCCTCTCGTGCGCTCGGTTTCACTTAGGCAGAAAGTTGCCATTGTCCACATTCTGCTTAACAAACACGGTTGACAGAAGTTTGCATGCAGGGGGCAGGGGCTCTTTGTCAGTGCTGCTGGACGGGTGGATTTGCATTGATAATTTCCTGCAATTAACGTCGCAAAGCGCACACTGAGAGGGCAACTCTCGCTCACTGCGTCGCTCGTGCTTTTGCTGCGACCGTCTGATGCGTGTAGACAATGCACAGCGGATTACATGTTATAATAACACAGTATTAACCTCCTTTCGTGCATGTAGAGGAAATCTGCAACGGAATACACATCTAGGGGGCATGCAGTTTCCCTGAAGTTTTACATATTAAAACATTAAACGGTGCCAAATTCTGATTCGTCAACCATTGGGCTGCAAACATTACCTTTGAGGGAAAAAATAAAAAAAATCGTCAAATGTGGGGGAAAAAAGGACGAGGACGAGGACGAGCCAACGTTATCAATGGCATATTAATGGAATGAGCACAGCTTTGTTCGTTTAAACCGTTTAGACAGACCCCCCCATGTCTGCCCTGCGTTAAGTGCACCCATAACTTTCAGCTCAGTCTATATTACTAAATGCAAGTCTGTCTTCCTGCTGGCTCACAGCAGATGTTACCACTGGTCATGTGGAATGTGCAGAGAGTCAGACAGTTTGTCACACAGAGACCATATTACAGTTTTAAACAAAGCATGTTTTGAAAGGGATAAAAGGAACGTTACAAACTTTAAATTGATTGTGTGGATGAGGCATATGCTACCTATTTGCTTAATAATGTGATAAAGAAATGTATCAATTGTCAAGCATAGTCAGTCATCAGCTGTACACCCCTTTAAGCCTTTTACAGAACCATTAATGTGCTTAATAGCACTTTCTGCATTAATAATAAGAGGAAAGCAAAGGAGGA
This sequence comes from Nannoperca australis, assembly GCA_036023655.1. NCBI lineage: Eukaryota > Metazoa > Chordata > Actinopteri > Centrarchiformes > Percichthyidae > Nannoperca > Nannoperca australis. The sequence goes on from JAVQJD010002727.1 coordinate 37,486, forward strand.
TGAAAAAAGTACAGAGAGACTTCACGGTGCTCTTGTTTTGTAGAGCTCTTTATTGACAACCAAAAAGTATCTTACTGTACACACCCGATACTTGTGGAGAAGGATTTATGCTGTATTCTACTAGATTAAGCTGTATGCTGAATGTAGGTATATGTGTGTTTTTTATGTGTGCCTGCAGTTGTGCATGTAGAGCAGCAGATTAGGAGCGTCCCAGTATTCTCCTGGGTCCATCTGTTGAGAGAGGGAGACGTACATGTAAAGGCAGACAGACTGATGCTAGGGGAAGAGGGAGAGACGGAGGGAGGGAAACCCCATCTGCCCTTCATATATGGCAGGACTTTCTCAGACAGACCCCCCACACCCCCACCCTACGCCATCCAATATCTGTAAAAAAGGGTGAACAATGCATGCATGTGTAAGTTGCAGGCAGGACTCCACCTACCAAAAAATAATATAAGACATAAGCCCTACACCATAACACAAGAAAAAGTCTAAAGAACGTACGTGTGAGAGCTAATATCAGGTAACATATGAGTTATTGTCCTGGGAAATAATGTTGTGGTGTACTTTTCAGCAGTTGTTTGAGTCCACTGTCTGTTTGAAACAACAGGGCCGGCTTGTCAGCTGTCCTCAGGATGTGGCTGGTAAATCATATGCATTCAATTGGGACGTGGTAATGATCTTGCCCGCTCTCCTGCCATGCAGTGCTCAGCTCTGAAGGATGAATTACAGCCATCGTCAGCCAGCAGTAAACAGCAGTCTGGCTCTCCACACTCATTCGCTCATGTTTAGCATTGCATATTTCCTTGATTGATTTAAACTCTCATTCTACAAAGGCTCCTTTGTGATTGAAACCTGGAAGGCCCTGTGAGAGATGGGACTCAACGAAGAGCTGACATGAGAAGGATTCAAATGTGCGACGTAATTCACACGCAGGGACGCGTGTATATTACATGTCCTTTCACCTTCTCTCTTATCAGTGGGTGTTGTGGATTTATACCGAACGGAAGGGTTCAGGTGGACAGCGGTTTGGTCGTGTTTGCATATGGGATTGAAAGGACTTGGGCTGAGATTGAGGGAAATGTAAAGGAGATGATGATGATGTGTGTGTGTGTGTGTGTGTGTGTGTGAGGAGGAGGGGTTTCAACGTGTGCAGGGTTGTGTTTTTATTGTATGTTTGCAGCATGCGTGGGTGGTTGTGTAGCTGCCCGCCCCTCCCCCAATTTGCGTGAGAGGGAGCGTGAGTGAGTGATGGAGGTTTGGGTGGGGGGAGTTGTCTGTCTGGCTACATTTACTGCATACATTCATGCTACACCCTCAGCACAGGGGCGAACTCTGGCCTTTGTCTATCCTAGCTCGGGGAATGGGAATGTCCGGGAATGGTTTCCAGGCATGGGGAATTAAATGGCCAGGAAAAATGTTTTATAGAAAGCTCCATGCAGTGATCAATCCTTCCTTTTTTTTTCTTTTTCCTGCTCTGCACATGGAACTGACACATGTTTGTCTCTTTATGTATTTGTTGTGTATGTAAGAGGAGGCTGGAAAGATGAAGTATGTTATTCTTCACATATAAAATCGTATCTTTTCCTTTGGAGACACATTTTCTCACATGTCCTCCAGTGGTCGCATGCTGAGTGGAAGTGAGTTATCGTTCAGCCCACGTCTCCAGCTTCCACTCCTTTACCTCACCAGCCTGCAGGGTCTCTACCTCCCCCCCCTTCCAGAGCAAAACAACAGCAGCAGCATCTGAATCAGGGTTTCCCCTTTTGCAACACCCTTTCCTCCTTTGCTGCTTGCTCTACCCCCCCCAACTGCACTCTGCACCTTTCCCTTTCATTCCCTTTGTGTCGCTGTTTGCGCACGGACAAGTGTGTGTGTGGGTGCGCTCGTGCGTATACACATCCGCGTGTTTGAGAGAAAATGAGTGTGACAGGGTTTGAAAGGGAACACGTGTGCCCAGGGACATATCGGACCCCTCCTCTTCCCTCCCATTCTGCCTCCTTCGCTCCTCCTCCTCTCCGTCTCCCTCCTCTCTGCTTCACCCCACTGCTCGGCCCACAAAGTGCCACAAAGACGTGCCTATCAGTGCCCACATGCCGTTGCCCTGCCCTGCACTTCCTGTGGGGCCTCTTACCTATTCCCAGCCCGAAGTGGACTTCCACTCTCCTCACTATCTTTTGCCTAAATTGTGGTAAACCCCCATCCTTCTGTGACATCATTAGTTGTGTTTAAAAACTTTCCTTTGAGCCTATATACTAATAATACGCTCTAATGGACATAAGCCCAGAAGCGTATTATTAGAAAGATGTGTGTGTCAGGCTGATTGTTAAAGAGGCTTGTATTATGAAAGAGTTAGTCGCCTATACAATTTCCCATTACCTCTGAGTCAGTGAGCTGAATGAGGTCATGCAAACATTTAAACTGTAAAGTCTGTCTTACAGGCTATTATCAGCCTGTCCCAGATTTGTCCCCTTTGTCTATTTCAAACAGACTGTATGTCAAAGGCACAGTATATGTTGTACAATATCACATACAGTAAATGTGATTTACTGCTTTCCAACTGAGTAAACAGCACAAACAATTAATATTGCACATTTTGAGTGATGGTGTAGTTACCACTAAATACAATATACTACTGCTAGTACTTATCCAAAAACGGCTACTACAATATCATTATTAATTGATTCACTTTTACAAAAAATCTTAACCAAACGACAACTTGCTGGCTTTTTCCAGAGCTTTCAACAGCTTCTTTCTGTCTTCTGATGAAGTTTGCTCAGTTTTCTAAATGACATATCATTCATCTAAAAAGCTTGTAAAGTAAATAACCAGAAAAACAATAACAGTAAAATGCTCAACAGAACAATCTTTAACTAAATAACAATCTTTTTGAACCCGTGGTGTCTATAGATATTGAAGCACACAGAGGCACTACTGGTATTAATGTCGATATAACAATAAAAACATCTAACACACGCAAAGTTCTTTTCTCGGGCATATCATATCAGTCATATCAATGTTTCAACTGAAGGTATAAATCATAGCATCTCCTATAAATGTCATATAACTGAAAATAATTACAGAGGCAGAGCAATATTTCAACACTATCTCAACTGTACTGCACACACACCTGCAATGATGCCAGCACACAGACACACTGACACTTCTTACTAAAAGCAGAGTCTGACCAGTTGATCTAATTAGGGGTTTCCTTATGTGGTGAATAAATGAAACTAAATGAATCAGAAATCCTTTAATAGTCTTGCAGTGGAGAAATTTACAATCCGTGGTTGTTAGATCCAGCTTAATACCTTTTGCAGATCAGCAGAGGCTGACGTTATCACTTTTATTTCAATTTCATGTTCCCTTTATTTTTTGAGAAAAACACCTAAACATCTACATCATTCAGCAGAGTATGTTATTCATTTTACAATTGTTCATCTGCTGCTTCTTGTCTATAACTTCAGCCATCAGAATAGATGCTGCTTCAAAGCAGAGCTCATTAAAATGCCGACAAAACACCTCCTGCCTCGAGGCAAGACGATAATTATTCTTGAATAACAACAATTATGATACCCCTGATAAATAAAGTTCAAAATAATATTAATTCATTTTTTCAGTTGATTAAAAAATTCTTTGGTTTACAAAATGTCACAAAATAATATAAATGTCAAGGTGATGCATTGGAATGACTTGTTTAATCTGGCCAATGGTCTAAAACCCAAAAATATTTTGTTTACTGTGACATCATATATGATGTAGAAAAAATGTAAATCCTCACAGTTGAGAAGCTGTTTTGCATTTTCTGCTTAAACAATGTCTGAAATGCTTAATTGATTATCAAAACTGTTGCATATAAATAATGGTTTCAGCTCTAAAATGACGTATGACATCATAGGAAACAAAAATGTGTCATTTTAATATTTTCAGAGCTTGTAGAAGGAAACAGTGTAGATGAGAGTAGAGAAATTAACACAAATGTGTAGAGACAATGAATTATTATGCCACTGATGAGTTCTTCAGTGATTAATTATTCTATTTAGCAAAGAGGAAGAGAAGGTGCTGTGAGCAAGGCATAACTGACAGAAATAGGTGGCAGGTAAGAGTAAGACAGCAGACATCCAAAAACAGATTTATAGAGCCCCCCCCCCCCACAGCGCCACCCCACCCCACAAGCTGCAACGGATTAAGTGTAAGTTTTGATTATTTATAATGTCCATAAGCTCTGTCTCTACGAGCTTTTACCTGGAAACGTCGACCTGTAAACGTTGATCGTGAGCTGATGAAATGGTGCTCATGGCCTTCAGACTGACCGTCACACAGAGTGCTCCTCTGTGCTGGTATGGGAGAAATTGAGACAATCACCATGGTATACACAGGCAGGCAGGCACACACACACACACACACACACACACACACACACACACACACACACACACGTATACACACACACGTATACACACACAGCAACTGCAGATTCCATCAGTATCCAGGAAGCTGTTGACCAAAAGGAATGCATTACTTACATAAGCCCCATCAGGATCAGCCATACAGTTGAATAATGGGTGCAAACAGGAGCACAGTACAATCTCAGATGGTTGAGTCGGGTTCAGCGGGTGGGAGAGAATCTCTCAAGACAGATGGACTTGGAGGCATAAAGATGTACACACACACACACACACACACACACACACACTCTCTTTACTCTCACTTAACCAAACACATAAACACACCTCTCAAACAAATGCACAACAGGCACACTTGCTTATGCAAGAGTTTATGAAGTCACCCCGGGACAACATATATAATGATACAGGGGGGAAGAAGAGTGGGGAAGACAGATGAGGAGATATGCCTGCAGCTCCACACACAAACACACACACACACACACACACAAACACACACACACACACACACACACACACTTTGGTTCAGGCAACAAATAGTGAAAGCAAAGCCAACTCTTTACTTCTGGGACTGGGAATGTGAGTTATGTGACAGAAAGCGTCTTCTGGAGATTTGGATTTGTCTGGATCACTGTGACTGCTCCCGTGTCATACTGTAAAAACACGAGCCACCGAAAACACCAGCTGCATTCCTCGTTTCTGCGGGTCTCCTGACAAAAACATCAGCGAGCAACTGCCACATGTGACGTAATACTGCACACACACTGTGGCGCTGAAGGTACACACAGAGCCACTGTTAGAGGTTTGACTTTTTGCACGTTTGCTGTGCTGCTGCTGTTTCAACTGCCAGTAGTTTCAACAGCACCAGTAGTTCTAATTTCTTTGTTAACCCTCTCAAAAGGGTATTTGGTACTCCAATATATGTGTGTATATATATATATATATATATATATATATATATATATAATTTTTTTTGTCCAAACTTTTGACTGGTACTGTACATATTTAAATGTGTGCCTTAAATCAATAGTTTGAGAATTTGGGAAATATGCTACAAGTTAGGTTCTACTATCATACAGTATGTGTACAGCAAATATGAAGCTGGAGGCAGGAAATGGTTAGCTTAGCTTAGCATAGTAAGCAGGGTGAAACAGCTAGAATTATCCTGGAATCTCCATTAGTTACCTAGATAGATAATATGACATGACCAATGTACAATACAGCCATGTGATTCTATCTCAGCACATTTTAGAGTCATATTTCAAATAGTTTTTTTTTCAGAGAAGAGGATATCAGTTTTTGCTCTGTATTGCATTATTTTGCTGCCGTTCCTCTTATCAGTGATCATTTTTATGAGCTTTTCATCCGAGGAAAAGCAATAATGCTTATCACACAGCACATAATATATACCTACTCTATTTTTCTCTACACATTGTTGATTTTGAGCCCTCACTCATCATCTATCCAAATGTCAAAAGCAACAAATCTCCTATTCATCTCTGATCATTGTCCAGACGTGACAGTAGCCAACGCTGAGGTGTAACTCACATTTTACAAGTGTGAAAAAGATTCTATAATGCAGCTGTGAGATATGAACCTTCATCTGTACACCACATGTCCAATATTCTAATTTTCCCTCTTTTATTCATTTCTCCCTCTCTTTTTATCTGCAAATCAAGTACCTTCTTCATACCCGTCTCCTTCTCTTAACTCTCCTCCTTTCACCTTCATCTGTACATGCAATACCTGGTTCACCCCACGTCCCCATCCTCTTCCTCCCCCACCCACTCTGCGCTCTCTCCACCGCCAAACACTGCACATCTTTGTGAGATTCAGTGTGGCCAGAGAGCTGACTTTGTCCAGCTTGGCATTCTTTAAATATCTGTGTAGAGGATCGACAGAGCGTCCATCTCTGCTCGGGCCAGAGACACAGGGTGACGGGCAGGCAGATAGACATGTATGAAATCCTGCTGATTTGAGAAAACCCCCAAGAGCAAGAGATCCTAGTGGCATTCTTTCTTTTTTGATTTCCTAACAGGGAGGTTCCCTGTTAGTGATAATGTTGACTTAAATGAAGATAATGTCTGGAAATCATACATAAGAGATACAAACAGCAAATGTTCTTTTTATGGCTGTCTCATTTGATTAAAGTAACTGAACAGTATACTATGCTGAGGGATGGTTGACTTCTATCTGTCTAAGTATCTGACCCTATTAGAACTATCTATCCTCTATCTTCCTCTCTGGATTTCAGCTATGTAATCAAATAAAGAATAACCTACTCAAGGTATAGGGGCATATCAAGGCAAAAGTGAGTTCATCTTGGTTTGTTCTGTCTCTAATGATCTTAGCTGCAGAAATCTTGCATCTAAACAGAGACCGGGGAGATTATTGATGGCTCACATCCTGATTTATACCCTCTTGTCGGTCGATAGTGTGAGTGTGTGTGTGTGTGCATCTGTGTGTGTGGACTTCGATCCGACGCTCTTACTTACCAGTTTGACAGGATGAAACATTTCTTCTATTCTTATGGTTCATCAAGGTCTCCTGTATGTTTGCCCTTCTTGTGCTCAGCCTGAATAGATGTTTCTTCTCTGCTCAGCCCTCTTCATGCTGCATCTGATGTATGCAGCAAAAGCCGGACTTTACACAACAAACTGAGCCAAAATGTGGAGAGAAAGTCTGGGCGTGTTACATTAAGCTCTAAGTTAACTAGGACTGAACAGGCCCACTCATACTTGATTTGCAGACCGTACTAAATCATCAGCCGCCCAGCACATGTTATTGCCATTAACCGTCCAAAGAATTTTTGCATTTAGCTGATAGGACTTCAGCAGCAGGAATGACTCAACGCACAGAAAACAGAAATTGAGGCAGCATGCTGCAAATAGCTTGGATCAATGGCAGAGTAGGACTATAATGTTACTTGGCCAAGTTAAGTTCTGCAAGGAGATATCTTTTTCAATTTACTTCAGATGTTGAATGAAAGGGGCTGTTATTGTAGAAGTAAATGATAATGAGCCTGATGCATTATATTCATTTATTTACAATTGCTCTCTCTCTTTGTTTCTTCTTGTCTGACTGTTTACCTGCCACGTTCTCTGACTGTCTGTCTGTGTTCAGGCTTGGTGACCAGTTCTACAGGGAGGCTATCGAACACTGTCGCAGCTACAATGCCCGCCTCTGTGCTGAACGCAGCGTGCGCATGCCCTTCCTGGACTCCCAAACTGGTGTGGCACAGAACAACTGCTACATCTGGATGGAAAAGCGCCACCGCCAGCCAGGTGGGAACCGGCACTTGATCATTTATTCTGCTGATAAATGTTTGTGTTCTAAATACTGTAGATCAGTTGTTTGACCATATTATAAATGACCATTGCCACTTTTAATTAAAAAAGTTTGAAAAATATTATATTACATTACATTTAGGCATTTAGCAGACACTTAAATCTAAAGCAACTTCCAAATAAGAGCTTTACATAAAGTGCATAGAACCATGATGGAAAATACTTCTAGTACTACTTATAGTAATTTATATAATTTCTGTCTCAGTCTCGTAGGCCATTGTTGCCAGCCAACCAGTGTAGACTCCATGAAGTCACTGAAAGATTTAACATGTTAATTAGTGAGCTTTAGACATGCTGGTAGGCAGATTATGTTACCTTTGAATAGAGCCAGGCTAGCTGTTTCCTTCTGAATCAAGTCTTTATGCTATGTGAAGATAAAATAATTTAACTCTCAGCAGAAATGCATGAATATGGATGGATGGAAATGATGAATTTATAGATCTCCTCCCTCAATAAAAAAGCAAGTCATCCCCTTTTCTATATTTTATGAGCTACCACTTGCTGATGTATCCTGGGACGAGCGGTCAGAATGCATTATGTACATCTGGGTCTGGGTCTGGGCCTGTAGAACCAAAGGGAACAATCTGCTCTTTACTGAGAGCTGGACACAAATAGCATGCTCTCCATCTTGTATGCAAAGCCCTTCAGGCCACACCCTATACTTTGTGGCAGACCTTATTATATGCATTTATTCTGGGTTTGTTCCTCCCTCCTCCTTCTCTTGATTTTTTTTCTCTGCTCATGTTGACAGAAAAAACACGCTTCTTTCCATCCATCTTGGTTTTCTATTAAGCTAATGGTGAAATATGATTAGACACAAGGGCAGAGACCAAAATATTCACATCTACTTTGCTGAAATAGTGACAAAGCAAAGTTATATAAATTGTTCACTGGAGCAAAACTGAATATAATCATCCTCAACGTTAAGTAACATTTCTACACTGATATGTCTGATGAAGCACCCAAAAACATAACATTTCAGGTTTTGTGTTTCTGGAATCTGACCATAAGAGAAGGATTCTACTAAATATGTGGGCCATTAGTCTGAGCACTGAAAGCAGGACATATTAAGTGTCAGGAAAACACAGTGCACTGTGTGTATTTATGTGTGTGTGTGTGTGTGTGAGTGTCGGGGGCTCAATGCAAGTTTTGTTAGAATGGTAAGCTTGCCAATGGTTGTTAAAATTCTTCCTGTGCGCCTGTGTCTCTGCATGTGTGTACTTGTGTGTACGTACATATATCTATATGAATGTGTGTGTGTGTGTGTGTGTGTGTGTGTGTGTTCAGGCCAGGCGGCAGGACAGATGTATACCTATCCTGCTCGTTGTTGGAGAAAGAAGAGGCGACTCCACCCACCCCTGGATCCCCAGCTCCGCCTGTGTGAGCTTCGACTAGGTAAGACAAACAACACACACACGGACTTGACACGGCCACAGCAGAATTGACCCGCAGTCATACATTGGAAGCCACTTTAACTGGTGCATCCACTCGTTTTTGTAGTCACTCTGCGTTCACCTAAATACACATATACATTGTGTTTGTGTCCTCTGTGCACAGAGCTTCATGCCTGCTGAGTGGCCTAATGTTCGCTATCTGACCATCTGGCTCTGGTTAGCCTGTCTCTCTCGCCAGGTCTCCAGGTTCATTCTCTCCCCCGAATCAATGCCTCCTCTCTCTGTTCTCTGGCAGTAGACACACATGCATATATACACACACACACACACACACACACACACACACATAAGCGCACAAACACCCCCACACATGACTCTCGCTGTATCCGTTGCAGCACAGAAGCACCCTAACTGGGCCTCTATAATCATTTGTCCATGAGGCATTAGAATGTAAGTGAGTCTTATAAGATGGAAGTGTGTTCTTTCTTTTGTGTGTGTGTGTGTGTGTGTGTGAGTGTGTGTATGTGCATCCATGCATGCATATGTGTGTGTGTGTGTGTGTGTGTGTGTGTTATAGGGGATTTTAGGAAAGGAATGCCCCAGGAACTTGATAAGGGGGAGAAATGAAGGCAATTCTTTGTGTCGGCTTTGCCAGACCATTGTTTCCCCACTCGCTGTCGTCCAGACGCAATATAATACTCCAGAGTTTTCCACTAAGAACGATTCAGCTTGAAGCAAAGGACAGTCATTTTCAGGAAGAAGAAAAAAAAGAGAGGAAACTCCCTAGAACAGCAACCAACCAACCAACCAACAACAGACGCACGTGAAGGGAAAGAAAACTAGCGATACACTGCAGTTAACATGAGCAGGAAAGCCTTTGTAGCAGAGGGTGAAAGAGTAGATGTCTCCAGTTTTGTTTTTCAGAGATCCAATTTTGCAGTTTGGCCCAGATATCTATCATAACACGACAGAGGAATGCAAGTGCTCCCCTTACAGGCTTTTGGAAGTGCTTTATGTTTATTTAATGCTTCCTGAGGTTTGTCTGTGTGTGTGTGAAGATACACAGAGGTGCTGTCACAAGCTTACTTTGAAATAGTTTGAAACCAGAATTGAATTCCTTGTTTTAGAGATCCCTTTTTTTTTTCAATAGAGGCTTTTTCTTCATGTCACAGCTCAACATGTCCGTGGCCACGGCACAGAAGGCATTTATTTAGCTTTCCTCACTATAAACTCACTGTTAAATCTAATGAGGGTCACACAAAAAAGACGCAAGGAAATGTGTAAGATTTTTATGTTTTTTTATATCTTTGTGGTACTTAACATTTGTTTTGAAATGTAAAAAAAAAAAAAAAAGCAACGAGCATGCAGTTGAAGTTCACTTCTTTTACTTTATGTCAGGGTGCGATGGCATTGGCCAATTTACATTTGAGGGTCACTCCAGCAATTTGTATTGCACTTCCATAAAGTTATATCCTGATTTATAGTCCCTATTGTGGGTCAAGCTCTAAGAATTCTGGATGCTACATTTCCCATAATGCAACTCATTTGCATCTTTCATTAGTCTCCTAAATTCCCACTTCTCTTAAACCCAACTCCTCCAGTTTGAAGCGCAGACTTTCTGTTAACATTTCTCAAGCCCCATCCCAGATCACCCCTATGACATCACTATGACACCATCAGGGTACATTTTTCAAACTTTGTAAAACTCCTTTTTAGTAGTACTCCTCCTGACGAGTAAACTGAATGTGTAAAATGCTCATGGTTTGTGAGCATGTATGGGTGTTTCTTCATATGGGGTTGGAGGGTGGAGGGAACTTATTTTGCTTTTTGCTTGTAGAGCAGAATAATAAGCTCCTCATTCTCTCCACCACGTTTGCTGCCCTGGAGAGGTGAAGAGGTTCGAAAGGGGAAGGAAGATGGGTGAGGGCAAAGAAAGTGGGGCTGTGGAAAGCGAATAAAGGAGCACTTCAGAGAACAGCGGTGAAGGGGGAGGGTTGGTGGGCACGTTTAGGGAGTGGGGTGAGAGATACAGAGGGGGGACAGAGGAAATGTCTAGTCAGTGCCAGCTCAAAGTCAGCCTACACAAATAGACACAAAGAAATGAGAGGAGGGGGAGGGAGGGCACAGCAGCTCTAAATTCAATAAGAACATCTTACAGCCTCAGTAGACCTTCTCAATCCCCGCCTCTCTTATCACGTCCCTACTTTCATTCCGGTTTCATCCTAGTATCAGAGTTCAAAGACGAGGACAGAGAGTCGACTCTGCAGCAAGTTCATCTCCACGGAAATGAAATAGAGAGGGGAAGAAAGATAAAGTAGAAGCGAGAAAGAGACAGTGAGATACAGGAGATGTAATGTAGGTATATGAGCAGTGGGAGTTTTTTTTTTTTTTGGTTCATTGATTCCTCTTCTTTTAGTGTGAACCTGCTGCACCTTCATTTTTTATATTGAAGTTGAATCTGGCAGCCTGCCATTCTGCTGTTACGAAAAACTCCCTTTACATCCTATACAGAGGGAACATTTACATAATGTCCAGATTTTCTCTGCTTTGGTCTTTGGTCTGAGTTAAGTCGGCATGTTGTTCATCCAAAACTGAGCTTTTTGAAAGTGCTTTCTAAATTGGATAACTTAGAAGATTCTGGTCATGTGACCTGACACAAAGCTGGTTACTAAAGTGGTCTTTAAATAGCTAAAAATCCAACTTGTTTAACTTTTGTGCTAAATATGGTGAACAAACATTTAGAAAGACATTGACAAGGACATTGACTCAGACACACACACACACACACCCCTACCCCTGCCATCTCAAATGCTCTTTTCTTTCTTTTATTCTGAGGTCTGGGAAGTGGCTCTGTAGCCACCAGGCAAGGCCTGAGACTCAAGAGGAGGTTTTACTTCAAGCAATCAGACTTCTAAACAGCAACACATGATGGATGACCTACCATCTACTTTTTATATAGCAAATTTGAAAACCATTTACATATTTTTGTCCAAACTTGATTGCACTACAGGAGTAGATTGCAAAAGTAGATTACAATATGTTTATCCATATTTATTGTATATTTTATTATTTTATTTGTTGGGTTAGGAGCCTTTCAGAAAAAGCATTTCACTGTTATTAACTTGTGTGATTGCACATGACAAATGAAAACTTTGAAACTTGAAACATTGAAACTTCCTCTCTTTCTCCACCGCCTCCTCAGAAGCAGAGCTGGCCCCAAAGCGTGAGGTTCCCCCAGGGGAGGCCACAGCCTTGGAGGCCCTCCTGAGGGCGGACAGCCTGCTGGAGAAAAAAAACAACATCTGTAAGGAAGAGGAGACGTTGCTGGAAATACAGGTATTTTATTATGTGTGTGTTAGGTACAGTATCATTCATGATTATAGTCTGTCTCTTCAATTGTTCTGTTTTGGCCGATGCAGGAACAGTTTGGTATTACAAACTGATCGAAATGTGAACCCATGTCCTCCTTGTTTTCCTCCTCACTCTTTCTGACCTTTTATCTAACCCTCTCTCTTTCTGTGTGTGTGCTTGCGCTGTGTAGAGAGTTCTGGAGGCGGATGAAAATGGGGACGGTTTCCACGATGACGAAGACTTTGAACTGGACACTCCAAAGAGAAAGAACAGAAACAGAGGCAAAGTGAGTGTCACAGACAGAGACACAGTGTGTACAACGGCACACATGTTTGTGTGTGTGGTGTAAAAGAGAATAGTAACATTTGTATTGAGTTCCATCAATACAAAATGAATTAAATGAAAAAGTGGCACTAATTTCTACAACACGTTTCTGCCATTAAAGCAGCAGATTATAGGATTCTGTTGAACATCTTAAAGTCTTTGTTCACAATAAATCTGGTTTTAGAAATGACATATTAAAAGTAATCTACAGTATGCTGTTTGGAATCAGATCTTAAATATCACGTATTTGTGTTGAAACGTTAATCGGAGGTTGAAACATCAGATGTGTTGTGTTGCTTTTCAGAACAGAGGGTCCAGTCGCAGGAGGACGGAACCCGTTAACACAGACGACCAGGACAAACCTTACGTCTGTGACAGTAAGGGAAAAGAAAACTTCATTCTTTGTACAGCATCTGCCATCGTGCGATCAGTGTCATTTGTTTTTACTTTACACTGTAGTTTTCCTAAATTCAGAATCACCGTTGTTTCCTGAAGCTCAACTCTCTATTACAAAATACTTATCTTTGAAGTTAATTCCTTCATGATGTAGTGTCAGGAAACATTTTCCTACATGATTGTTTCAAATCCTTAGGTTACATGTTCACAAAACAGATACAAATGTAGCAGACAGGTCATTTTCTCTCATCTTTCCATGGTAGCCCCCTCTCCCTCTGCTCTGAGAGCAGTCCTCTGCAGCATGAAGAAAGAGTTTGCTGTTAATCCAGACCTGACTAGCATGCCACTTACGTTCTCGGGCAGAATCCCCCAGGAATGGATTGCCATGGGGATGTGGATGACAGCAACTCAAACAAATCAACCTCATCCTTGTTTTATGTCTTGTTCTGTCTTTCCTTTATTATTTGCTTTTGTGTCTTCTCTGTTCCAGATAGATACAAACAAAAGCATAACTCAAAAAAGGCTGAAGAAGGTATCTGAACCTGTCGCCATCTTGTCTTTCTAGCAGCTCCACATCTTTATGATCGGCCTTTTTGCTCATGGGCATCTGGTGTGGGAATGGCTGACTGAATGCTAATCCCTTGCAGAGATCTAACGCTTGAAATGCTTTATGCTAGTCCAGGAGCCAGTTCCTGAATTCAGTGCAAGCACTGCATGACACTAACGCTACGCCATGTGCCTTAATGCTTGCTCATCGCAAGGCATGCACCAAATAATGCTTAAGCAGCAGCTCAACTCATGTCGCGCTGAGGGATGCATGTTTCTTAAGGGCCACACAAGCTGTGATGTGATCAACAGATGTAGCCATGGTAGAAGTGTTTGCACTGGGGGAAATATCTTTAAAACGTTTCTTATGGATCTGTTTTTAACCGCGGGAGTGGATTGGCATTGAGTTCACTGGGAGAAGGTGAAGCTTTGCATATTTGCGATAAAATATGCGGATTTGGTTACAGTAAGACACAAATGGCTGAAGAATATTGGCTGTAGCCAGGAAAGTAGTAGAAATATAGAGTCTAATAAGAAACCTCTATGATGGCTACAGCTCTAATGTGCTAATTAAGTATTCAATAACCCTAAGAACTACTACAATATAACTATAGATCCTAGTTTTCATACCTAAAATGCTTCTTTACCAATCCTGATTTTTTATGTTAGAATAAAAAGGTGCCTGTCAAGCAGTAACCTTGTGTTGGTTTGTCCGTAATAATCTGTTTTTGAAAACAGTTGTAGGTAGTTGACACACCTCTTGAGTCCTGTCCCCATATCTATTAACTACACCTCCTTGTAAAGTACTTATCAATAAGTCTGTGAATTTTCATATCAGTTAAATACCTGCTTTTAAGCATCTAACATTGTTTTGCCTTAATTGAGCTGTATTTTAACTTATTTAACTTGACTCTCTGTCCTCATCTTTGAACTCTGGTACCAGGATGAAACCGGAATGAAAGTAGGGTCGTGAAAAGAGAGGAGGGGATTGAGGTCTACTAACTCCTGACTTTTTCTATTGAATTTTTGCAAAGTGAAGAACAAAAACAAAATTTGTGAAAATAATTGTACGTATGGCAGCAACCATCAAACATGAATACTGACAGTGAGTTGAAGTTTTTAAAACCTTATCTTAATTAAGGCAGGGAATACAGTTGGTTTTGAGACTCCGTATGTTGCTCAATGTTTTACGTGTTTGTAATGGAGCTGTGATGTTTTATCTGTAGTTTGTGGAAAGCGCTACAAGAACCGGCCCGGCCTGAGTTACCACTACACCCACACTCACCTCGCAGAGGAGGAGGGCGAGGAGGAGAAGGAAACAGAGATGAGCCCATCTCCTCCACGTAGCGCGGACAACCACAAACGTAAGATGCTGGCTAGCATTTGATTACACAGAGCAACAGACGGTTTCAGTGAGTGCTAGCTCAGAAGTCCTAATGCTTTTCCTCACAGACTCTCATAAGTGTGAAATGTTCCAAATCACAGTTTATGATAACCCAGATGGCCTCAAGCTGTCGGTCAATGAATGGCAGCTCATGTGTCCTTCTCTTTACACGTGTCTGTTCCTGCCGACAGCTCAAAAGGGCCCAGATGGCACCATCATCCCCAACGACTACTGTGACTTCTGCCTGGGAGACCAGGACTCCAACAGGAAGACAGGCCAGGCTGAGGAGCTGGTGTCCTGCTCTGACTGTGGACGCTCCGGTGAGTCCACAGTCCCCACAACATGGAGGGTTTCCATTCAGGCTTCAGGTCCTTTGTTGGTGTTAGCATTAACGTAAAGTACAAGTAATGGCTTTGTTTTCCTGCCAATCAAATTAGTGGGTTTTAAAGAATGTCACATGAGTAACTTCAGTAGTACAGCAAGAAAGCTACTCTTAACTATCCCACTCTTATCAATGGTATTAGTTTGACTTTTTGGGAAATAGTTAAATTATTGATACCACTCTCATGTCTCTACGGTTAGCATAGCTTAGCATGCAGACACTTCTGCAACTCACTAAATAACATGTTATATCTGTTTGTTTAGATATACAAAACCTGAAGTATAAAATTGAGAAGTGGGTTTACACTGGACTACATCTTGACTCGGCGCAGTGACTTCCTGGAGTCTTGTTGTCATCAGGTTTTTGAACGGATTAAAAACAAACACCTTTACAAATACTTTTATATTTAACACACAGACATTAGAGTGGTATCAATCTTCTCATCTAACTTTCAGCAGGAAAATAAGTGTGTTTCCCAAAATGTCAAACTATTAATTTGGGAAATAGATAAGATTTTCAGAAATTAGCAGTTTGCTAGTCTCACAGTTTAATTGGTGTCTACTACACATCTCATTTTTGTTTCTCTTTACTTCCTTTTTATTCACAATCTTGTTTATGTCTATTCCTTGTTTCCTTGCAAAGTGTAATTATGATACATGGACTAAAATGGTGCTTCCCTAATGGCCACAAATGAGATGTAGTTTACCACTCTGCATCAAATATCTATTTGGATGAATAATTACATAATTTCTTTGGGGTAATATCTTTTGGAAGCCGCATCCATAAATTATACTACAATAATAATTTTAGCCTTTGTCAATAGTTATTCCAAGTAATCTTTGTTGATACCAACCTGTGTTCTTACCTGATGTTGTTGCTACAGTGTCTTTTCAGTGGGTTGTCAATGAGCCTTGTAGACCATAAGAAGTGAGAGCCAACTGCAGGAAATCTTTGCAGTTTCCCTTCTCAAAATAAATTGATTCTTAGGCTCCGCTGCTTGCTTCCATCATGCATGCTTCTCCATGTCAGCCTCGTCCATCTGTAAGGACTTCTGCCTTTAGACGACATGCATCCACTCTTTTGTTGCTCAGTTGTCATGCATTACTTTATGGCACATTTGGCTGCATTTTTGTTTCTCCCCCCTCCCCACCCCACACCCCTTTTTTCCCTCCACACTAGCCAAAGCTGCCTCTGCTGGATATCACGGGCAAAACATTTCTCAAATCAGCTCAACCGTCTTATGCAATAAGAGAGCAGAGTATTCATTCATTCAGCAAGTAAGATGTGTTCTTGCTACGGTAGACTTTGTTAGAACAGCTGCGAGAGTGTGTGGCCTTGTCTGTGTTGCTCTGACACTGATGTTTTCATGGTAGCTGGAAGAGGTGGAGTGAAGAAGGATGGGAGGAAGCCGAGTGCTCTAGAAGAGTTGTTCGGCAACGGGTCAGACAGCGAGGCCTCCACGTTTCATGGCTTTGAAGACACAGAGCTGGAAGACATTTTGTTTTCAGACGATGATGATGCTGCGGCTGACAGCTGATAACGGGACTTCTTGACTAGCTGGACCTCATGACAGTAAAAATCATTCTCTGATTAAACGTTTTCATTGAGGGAACACTGAAAGCCTTTGAAGGTGCAGAATGGACTGCAATGGCTCCTCCTTTGGAAGGCACTTCTACCAGATTTATTTGAAACTTTTTGAAGATACATTATGACGGACACGAATTCCCTCCAAAGACATGGAATGCCATCTTTTTCTCTGAAATTTTGTCTAATGAAAATGTTGTCCCGGATGGATACGATGGCTTTTTAAAAAACCATGCTCATGTGGATTTTACTGTTCAACACGTTAGGACATTTTGCTTTTCATTTTCCATAAACAAACCCAAAAAATCTCCTTACACTCAACTTTGCTTGCGTAAGTTAATCAGGATCATAGACTAAACTTCACGGCTACATCCTAATTAATTCTGGACTGACGAGGTTAATAGCAGGCACGGTGGACCAGAGAAACAAGGAATAAATTACGTGAGTGGCCTCTAATGTGGCAGGGGGAGTGATGAACGTGGACTATTGAGTCACTCCATTGGCTAAAGAGGACAGGTAGCCGAGAGGTAAGAGCCAATCGGCACCCCATTGCTCCTCTCTTTCTTTAAGGACTAGATCCTTTCTTTTATAAGTAGACTCTGAATAGAAATGCTTTTTCTCCTGCCTGCTGCTAGTATTATTTAAGCTGACAGGCCATCTTTTAAACTGCCACACCTAATTTCTCCCTGACTGTAATTCCTCAATTTAAATTTGGACGGCAGGCAGCACCCTAAACAGTTCTGCTTGAAATTTTATTCAGGTCATGTTTCTCTTTGTTCACCCATCACAGGCTGATTGGGAATGTTTTTCAATGTTTCTGGCTGCTTTCCCAGTCCAGATATAAAGCAGTTGATCCTTGATTATGGCTCGTTCATGGCTCATTGATACCCCATTGATACCAGGGGGATGCAGATAACGGTGTGCGAGATGAGATGCTGACAGCACTGTGAAGCTGTGGGGAGGCTAAAAGACCTGTTATTAAGACAGGGAAGAAGAAGACAATTTTACATGAATCAAATATTATTCTTTTTGTCTTTTCACTGCTGTGGATTTATGGGAAGACGATCAAATGTGGCTCGACTGTGTTTTCCTGTACACACATCACTGCTTGTGTTTTGTTTTCCAGACATATAATCACTTGTCTTTTGTGGCTAGATTGCTTTTGATGACACTTTTCATCCAGCTGTATAGACTGTCATCACTATGGGGTGTAATTACAGCTGTCTGAATCACAGACAAAGTGAACACTTACCGCTGGCTCTTATGTCGACATAGACATTTTATTTTGAAGGGAGACATAACGTTGTCTAAATGGATGTCTCTGTTTATCTCAACTAGGGAAAATCATTCCACAGTCGCTTCAGCAAAAAAAAGATTTTCCTAAATAAAAAACATCAGATGACAATTTTTGTCCACTGCATTTGGAAATGGCTTCAAATGAAATGCAACAGAATCACAAAATCTGTGCACAGTGAATTTTCAGAAAATGCATAATTGCCGCAGCTCAAAGCTTGAAACATGCAGTGGGGCAATCAGATATAGCTGCAGATAAAGTAAATCATCTTTTGACAGATTATGTAAATATGTTCCGAAGTGTGTCAGTCTTTGTCTGCTGTCAGCTCCAACTCCGAGCTTCTGCTGCGTGTGTCTAAACTGTTACATAAGAAAACGCCACTGACTTTGCTTTGTAAACTCTTCCGGCAATCCGCTCTGTCACCCCTTCCTCCCTTCCTCCTTCACTTTACTCGTCCGCCCTCACCGTCCCTGCGCAGGTCACCCCACATGTCTGCAGTTCACTGACAACATGATGCAGGCGGTGCAGACGTACCAATGGCAGTGCATAGAGTGCAAGTCCTGCAGCATCTGTGGCACCTCAGAGAACGACGTACGTATGCTGTAGGAGAGGAGAGTCTTGTACGATCCTCCGCGGCTAATTTGAATATTTGAAGTGTGACTTTTTTTCTCCTTTTCATGTCGTGACCTTTTCACAGTCAGCATTCAGCCTGTCATAGGCAATACACACTTGATGTGATTTTTTTTCAGTGACTGGCTCAGTTTTCTAAGAATGAAGAATGCTCTTTAGGATAAAACATATATAATCATACATTTATGATGAAATAAGCTCGGGTTTATTTATATAGCACAATTTCATAGTATTGCTGTCTGCAGTGATTTACAAGATAATAAAATGTTACAAAAAACTATAATAATGTAAATGCTTAATGAAAAGAACTTTAAAGTAATAAAAACCCACCAAGTGATAAATACCATTGCAATGTTTGCAACAAAGACTAGTAATAATAAATGGTTGCATGCTACTTAACACTTGAAAACTATTCTTAATTACCCCACAATGTTTTGAAAACTCACAGTACTTATTGCCAAACCTCTTTTATAGCCGATAAATGCTGCTAACTGGCATTCAACATAAAGTGAGCCACTTTTAAAGCTGATTTACTTCAGCATTTATATCATTTTCCAGACAGGGTTCATATTTATTTGTCTGCCCCTTGTACATATTTTATCGATGTTATATATTTAAGCTGCTGCTTGTGTGCTGCAGGACCAGCTGCTGTTCTGTGATGACTGTGACAGAGGATACCACATGTACTGCCTGAAGCCTCCGATGACCCAGCCTCCAGAAGGTACAACTCTCATTGGTGTTATTATACATCAGTGGCTTGATACTGTATATTTGAGAGAAGCTACAAGCAAACGCTTTATATTGAAAAGAGCACAGAGGACAAAGGTTTGAGCCTCTCTTTCCCTGTCTCTCTCTCTGTCTGCACAGGGAGCTGGAGCTGTCACTTGTGTCTGGACCTGTTAAAAGACAAGGCCTCAGCCTACGAAGAAGCGTAACTCCCTGGACATTCTTCTCAATACACACGTAGACACACACACTATATATATATACATTTGTATCTATACATTAACTGTTTGACATACCCACACATTAACAAAAATTTTCTCTCACATAGAATCAAACACACACAGATACAGACGCTCTGTCACATTCACACGCACACACACACACACACAGTGCATTTGCAGGCTCAGGGCAGCCTCCTGTGTGAGGCGCAGTGATCTTCGACCTCTCGTATAGCCAAGCAACACTCCAGATGCAAACGTCAACACCATGCAATCTCGACCACAAGCCAGCTAACAGCAGGCCGGCCATTCAGTCATTTCTCTACCTCACCACTCAGCAGACGGGCAGGAAGCCAAAGCAAGATAATGGCCAATACTGTGTCGTGCATGTGTATGTGAAATACATGCTCATTTTAAACTGAACACCTGAAATCCCTGGATGTTTTCCCCTGATTTAAATTGATTTGAGTATTATTTGGAAGATGTTTGTCCCAGAGCTTTAGCTGAAGCTGTTTCACTTGCTTCCCTTCCTGCACAAGCTCTACAGTTGGGCGGACCTGAGTGGGTTTGAGTGATGTTTGTTTAAAATGTTCTACAGCTCTACTCCTCTCTTGTGTTTAGACTTTACAGTGACATTCCTTTTTTTATATCTGGACAGACTCAATGTTAGTTCCATCGTTCACATGTTTTGTCAAGCTCGGTGAATTGTATATCCAGCTCTAAGAGGAAACGGGGCGATAAAACAGACTCGACGATCGTTCCTGTTGGAGCAGGGTGACATTTTTGTTTCACGTCTGTTTTTTGTATCCTTGCAGTTTCTAGGATACCATGGTGCTCAATCTGACACTTTACTAAAATAACAACATGTTTTTACGTAAAATTAAACACTTATTTATTCATAGTTGATAATGGTCCGATGTTACTGTCAAGGAGATCATTGTTACTGTAAATCAGTGGTTCCCAAACTTTTCCTATCATTTGGAAGCCAAAAAAAAAGAATAATGGCCCCCCTCTCCCACCCAAACATGTAAATTGATGATTTTACAAATGTTTTCAAAAAATAAGACTTACTTCAAACTCTTTATATACAGAGTATCACCCTTAAGCATGCCCCATATCCCTTCAGCACGTGGACAAAATCCAAACCTCCAAAGGTCAGCCATTCCTGGTAACGGTTGCTAAGCCATGATTGGACAATTGCTGTTTGGGGGAAGGTTTAGTGAAGGTAATTTTATTGATTACACATGTGATGGACATTTCAAAATAATCTGCTGTGATAGATTTAATCACCTTTTGTGGTTTCACTCTACATTTCACCAAATGTGTGCACAATGCAATACCTCTTGCACCCCTCCAGAGGGCCCCTCCCCACAGTTTGGGAACCACTGCTGTAAATGAACCAGTGCAATGTGTGTATTATCAAACATAGATTCGTGACTATTTTGAATGGGCAATGTGGTGACTAATATACATTAGTGATCATTAATGAGTACTGGTGAATCCTTTCTGCAAAGTGGCACAGGTTATGTAAGAATTTAGTTTTTATTATGCTGTTATATCCAGAATATATTCTGGTTAGTCTGCTTTTGTATTACCATGTGATGTAAAAGTAACATTGATATATTAAATTGGTTTCACATATAATTTAATTATAAAATCTTTAAAACCCCATCAACTTAATTTAAGTTTTTGTACTGAGCAAAATCTGGTAGCACTAACTTAATGTCTAAAAAACAAGGAAGAATTAATAGGAAGAAACACCAAGAATAAGCTTAAAATTACAACAACAACAAAAAGCAAGGACAGGACATCACACTCTGCATTTGTGTTTTTTTTGTTGTGACTTTGTATTTGACATTGCCTTTCCACAGACAATCATGAGCTAGCATAGATACAGTACATCATGATGATAATAATATGCAGAGGGTTTTTATTGTGCTTTTTCCATGGCGGGAAAAATGACCCTTTGTGTCTTCCTTTTGAAAATATAATGTCATTCATATTTGATGCCATCACCTACAGTGATTCAAAGTGTGTGTTGTATTTTGTTAAAGTAAATGTTATGTTTTGTGTTTAAATAAAGACTTTTCCATGAATCTTGTTTCCTTGCATCTACAAAACTGAGCTTTTCCCACTTATCTTCAGTTTCACATTTTGCCTGTACAGTTTATTCACAGAAATACTGTTTGAGGTGTTTCCCTTTCAATAAGACACTAGCAGGAATCTCTAATTCTATATATACACAAATTGAAAATAGGCATTGAGTCTTTGGCTCTGGCCAAGATAGCTGCTTATGATTTGAATCCATTAGAATCTAATGGATAAGCCATCATTTCCCCTGGCTGCCTTTCTGTTTGTCAGTGGGTGGATGCTCTCTTCAGTGACTTCAACAGGAATACAGATTTAACTTTACAAGAGGTTAGAAGTATGTTTTTTTCCCCAGTACTAACATGTAATTATGTGTAACAACGTTCAGCTAATGTTATGGGCCCAAAACCCTTATAGATATTTATTTCCGACCACTTTCCAAAGAATATATTTCATTTGATCTTATTAAAACATTTAAATGTCAATATCATCACATTACTGGAACCCTTTGAAAAGTCATGATAGATTAGTACTTTGATCAAATTACCACTAGGGGGCACCATTGGACTGGAGTAGAGCCTTGGATGACACACTACGTGATCTAATGTGAATCAACATAGGTATTAATTACTATTAATTACTTACTTACTTACTGTAAGGTAGTTCAATCTGTAACAATGCATCGTATTTTAGAAAATGATCACTTATTTTGTATTTAAAATAAATACAGTGGAGTTGAAAGTACATTTATTTCATCCCTGTGAAATATAATGAGTAGAAGTATAAAGTAGAAAATGGAAATACATGGAAATATAATAGTAAAGTAAAAGTATAACACTTGAGTAAATGTGTTTAATTACACACCCCATACTGTAGTTGTCCTGAATGTATACGACCCTATCTGACTTCAATTGTAAGATTGAAGATGTTCTATGCAAACAAACCTTACTGTGCATCTCCAAACAAGAGTTTGAGAACTTTCTGTCTTGTTTTTCCTGTATCATATAATTAAAGTTCAATAGCAAGATCTTCAGAAAGGAGCATAATAATGACAGTAAAATTAGGGTTTGTTGACGGTTTACTGGAACACACATATTCATACAAGAATGACAGATGTGGAGGATTACCTGCTATAAACTGTAATCTGGAATTACCTGTGATCTACACCCTACAAATAATTAAAAGAAATTTCTTTTAGTGAAACCTCCCGCTAAGTAATACAGAAGTTATCCTGTATAACTTACCATGAAGAAAATGTCAAATCAAATTTATTTTTTGCATTTGCCTTTGACTTTCAGATGAGGAAGTGATTACAGTGGCTATGAATTGCTATCTGTCTCTGTGTTTGTGTGTGTTTGTCTCAGCAGCTCGTGGACATCTCAGTGATGATGGATAGGAAAGTGTTTGTGGGAAAGCTGGGATTCAGTAGGAGCTGCTCCAACATATCTCTGCCTTTCTCTCTTGTGTTCACTGAACACATGGCACTTTTCCAGAGACGCACCAGTGTCCCACCTGGGAGATTGCATGGTCATGATCATCCTTAAAAGCTCACAAATATTATATTATATATAATATTATATTATTAAATATATATTATGATTTGTGTGTGTGTGTGTGTGTGTGTGTGTGTGTGTGTGTGCTGTACCCAGTAGAGTGTTGATGCTATTCATCCAGGAGAAGATGGACAGTGTGTGGTTCTCTTCCTGACTCAGATCGGCAATGTTAGGCGCACTGTCGCCGTCCTAGATGTACAGATATGACAGACAGAACAACCATTTGATCGATACACGGGTTGTCAAAATCGAATAGATTTAGAAATGAATGTTGTGGGTACGCACCTTTAAAACTCTGCTTGGGAGAGGGGACATGAACACTGCAGATTTGTCCATATTGGACTGGAAATGTGCCGCCGAAACGTACTCCGCTGAGTTCAGCCAGCTGTTTGCAAATGACACCTCTGCAGAGGAGTAGTGGCTCTGCCTGAAGATCGAGAGGGGACAGAAATTCGCTCATTCACTTTGTTGCAGAGAGTTACATGAGAAGAACGCTTGAGAAAGGTATCAATCTTCTCAGAGCAAATGAGTGTTTGTATTCAAAAAGCTAGACAGATTACTTAGCATTGCATGCAGCAGAGGCATAAATTGAAGCCATTTGGGCCGCCCAGAAGAGACCGAGGAGAGCGTCTTTCTTCTCGTTGTCAGGGAGAGGGGACTCAGTTGCAGACTTCAGACCCTTCAATCACACACATAGAGGTACTCCAGACATTTAGTAGTGCACCTACATAAAGTTGGGGGATGCAGAAGAGACAGGGTAGGTGGATGTGTTTGTCCTGCACGTACCTGCAAGAAGGCATCCCACTTAGACATGACATCAGGGTAGCGAGCTGCACAGTCAGCGTATGTGGTGCAGTAATCCGTTTCACCTTCAGGCGCCTGCATCTGGACCTAATAATATCAAAATCAATCACCATTACCATCATAAAATCATGCAGCACTCATGACATTCCATGAGCTTTTATTGTTTAGTTTTTTTTTGCCATGTCAGTCGGTCCACCACTTTGATCCAACTATTGGATGGATTTCCATGACGTTTGATACAGCTATCATGGTGCCCACAGGATGAATCCTACTGACTTTGGTGAAGCGCTGACATCTCCTTTAGCATCATCATGAGGTTAAAATATGTGTTTTTTAGTCAAATAGCTTAACCACTGTTGGATGGACTGTTAATGTTTACTACACACATTAATGTCGCCCTCCAGATGAACTGTAATCACTTTAATGATCTCCTAACTTTTCATCAACTTCATCCAGCATCTGTTCAAAGTTTTAATTTGTCAAATACTTTTATGTTGATGCTAATCTTACATTTAAATGTATGACTAAATACCTGAAAAACATATTCCCATCTGCCCCAGCTGTACTTTGTGTTTTGTGCTAATTAACAAATGTTAGCATGCTAACATGTTAAACTACGACCTACATGGCTGTAGACTTTCAGTTTGAGATGTTCAACTGCCAGTGTTGGGGAGTAACTAGTTACATGTAACGGCGTTACGTAATTAAATTACAAAATAAATGTAATTGTAATCCGTTACAGTTCCTAAGAAAAATATGTAATTAAATTACAGTTTCTA